>WNWK01006396.1:46919-106340 GCA_009830355.1 Cherax destructor
CAATGCTGTCACCTGTAAATTAGGCATGTTCATGCTATCTCTTCCTTCTGCTGACTATTTTATTAGCCTTTAGTTTTAATGTAGTGTGATTGTGGATTTGAAATACCAACTTTACAAATCTTGGACACCCTTGTCATCAAAAATGACCTCTAACTGAAATTCACTGTTGATCATAAACCTACATAATCAGCCAGCTATATACATTTCTTCAGTTACCATTCTCTTCAAGTAAAAAGAAGTACAGTCTCAGGTTTTTTCCAAGGATCATGAGAATTGGCAGCCCAAACAAATTTGGAAGAGAAAGAAATCATAAAGGAACAATTTTCTAAACTAGAATATCTTGACTGGTTCATTCAATCAAGCCTTAGCAGTTCTTACAAAAACTTCAGTAGTATTTCAAATCTACAGATCCAGCTACCCCAAAAAAGAACATTCCACAATTAAATTAGTCATCCCTTCCAATCAAGGCATATTGGATAAATGTAAAAATGTCTTAAATGTAGCATTTTTGTACCCTTACAAAACTGAAAACAGTTTCTCTTGAAACCACAACTAATCCCCTGCAAAAACTGTGATGTGATGTACATGAGGCAGATGGGCTGTGACTTGGAATCTCTCCTAACAGAACATAAGCAACTTATTAGATATGGCCATGGAAGATCAGACCTGTTATTATTCAGGTGTATATTTTAATTTTATTTTTAGAACCACTTTTAATTGAGGTATATATATATACTATATATTTTTTTTTTTTTTTCAACAAGTCGGCCGTCTCCCACCGAGGCAGGGTGACCCAAAAAGAAAGAAATCCCCAAAAAGAAAATACTTTCATCATCATTCAACACTTTCACCACACTCATACATAATCACTGTCTTTGCAGAGGAGCTCAGATACGACAGCTGAGAAAAGTCCCTCCCAGCTGTCACTATCTCAGACCCCTCCTTTAAAGTGCAGGCATTGTACTTCCCATTTCCAGGACTCAAGTCCAACTAAATCAATTAACTGGTTTCCCTGAATCCCTTCACAAAATGTTACCCTGCTCACACTCAAACAGATCGTCATGTCCCAAAACCATTCGTCTCCATTCACTCCTATCTAACACGCTCACACATGCTTGCTGGAAGTCCAAGCCCCTCGCCCACAAAACCTCCTTTACCCCTTCCCTCCAACCTTTTCTAGGACGTCCCCTACTCCGCCTTCCTTGCCCTACAGATTTATACGTCTCCAAGTCATTCTACTTTGATCCATTCTCTCTAAATGACCAAACCACCTCAACAACCCCTCTTCAGCCCTCTGACAAATACTTTTAGTAACTCCACACCTTCTCCTAATTTCCACATTCCGAATTTTCTGCATAATATTTACACCACACATTGCCCTTAGACAGGACATCTCCACTGCCTCCAGCCTCCTCCTCGCTGCAGCATTTGCAACCCATGCTTCACACCCATATAAGAGTGTTGGTACCACTATACTTTCGTACATTCCCTTCTTTGCCTCCATGGATAACATTTTTGTCTCCACAGATACCTCAATGCACCACTCGCCTTTTTCCTTCATCAATTCTATGATTAACCTCATCCTTCATAAACCCATCCGCTGACACGTCAACTCCCAAATATCTGAAAACATTTACTTCTTCCATAATCTCTCTCCAATGTGATATCCAATTTTCTTTATTTAAATCGTTTGATACCCTCATCACCTTACTCTTATCTATGTTCACTTTTAACTTTCTACCTTTACACACTCTCCCAAACTCGTCCACTAACCTTTGCAACTTTTCTTTAGAATCTCCCATAAGCACAGTATCATCAGCAAAAGTAACTGTGTCAACTCCCATTTTGCATTTAATTCTCCATAATTTAATCCACCCCTCTCCCCAACACTCTAGCATTTACTTCTTTTACAACCCCATCTATAAATACATTAAACAACCATGGTGACATTACACATCCCTGTCTAAGACCTACTTTTACCGGGAAGTAATCTCCTCTCTCCTACACACCCTAACCTGAGCCTCACTATCCTCATAAAACTCTTTACAGCCTTCAGTAACTTACTACCTATTCCATACACTTGCAACATTTGCCACATTGCTCCCCTATCCACTCTATCATATGCCTTTTCTAAATCCATAAATGCAATAAAAACTTCTCTACCTTTATCTAAATACTGTTCACATATATGCTTCACTGTAAACACTTGATCTACACATCCCCTACCCACTCTAAAGCCTCCTTGCTCATCTGCAATCCTACTCTCTGTCTTACCTCTAATTCTTTCAATAATAACCCTGCCATACACTTTACCTGGTATACTCACTAAACTTATTCCCCTATAATTTTTACACTCTCTTTTATCCCCCTTCCCTTTATATAAAGGAACTATACATGCTCTCTGCCAATCCCTAGGTACCTTCCCCTCTTTCATACATATATTAAACAAAAATACCAACCACTCCAGCACTATATCCCCCTGCTTTTAACATTTCTGTCATGATTCCATCAATTCCAGCTGCTTTACCCCCTTTCATTCTACGTAATGCCTCACGCACCTCCCCCATACTCACATCCTGCTCTTCTTCACTCCTAAACGATGTTGTACCTCCCTGGCCAGTACATGAAATTACCGCCTCCCTTTTTTCATCGACATTTAAAAGTTCCTCAAAATATTCCCGCCATCTACCCAATACCTCCAGCTCCCCATCTACTAACTCCCCTACTCTGTCTAGAAATCAAGGTTTCTGCACCTTATGTTTCTTAGCCTCAGGGATGCTACCAGTTGAGCCCTTCTTGTCATGGGTAGTACAACGTGTTGACAATGGTGCGCGTTCTCTAGGCCAACATGGAAATCTGCCTGTCAAGAATGCTTTTGTTAGCGAGGAAAATAAAAACTTGTGTATGAGATGGACTAAGCATTTTAGAAGGTTAGAAGCTTTTGCTTCCTAATACGTCACAGTGGCTGCGTTGTAATTTAGCTGAGTATAGCGGAGCTGTTGCACGATACGTCATAGTGGCTACATTGTAATCTGATTAGGAATATTGGAACTGTTGCATGCTTTTCATGTAGTACCATACATACCTGCATGTATCTAGTCAAGTATAGTGGAACAGTTGCATGATATGTTTTAGTGGCTGTGTTGTAATGTAGTAGAGGATAGTAGAGCTGTTTCATGCTTTTCTGCTCTACTACACATACATGCATTCATTTTGTTTTGCTGGTTTACAAACTCTCTTCATGAAGTATATTATTATTCTAGATGTGTGTATGTGTTCAGTGGTTCCAATCTTAAAAATGGACTTTACACAAGGAGTCTTATCCATATATTCATTGATAGTTGCTTCTCTAACAAAGTGCTTTATCTACTTAATCCATTTTTATTCATATAGTATAACATTATTATATCACCATTCTTGCCCCCCATCAATTGTAAGTATATTTATGCTTCCTTAACAACCTGTTTTAAGAAGAATGTAAGTCACAAAACCTTGGCTGGAATGATTTACAACTAACTCACAATTTGAAGTAGAAGCTTTAGTCATTTCAGTCTGCCCTGAAGCAATGTCAAGTTGCAACATGATGATGGTCCAGGAGACACTGAAATATCATTCAAATTTTTCTATAAAGACATACAGTAAAAGAAAAAGTTTATTAGTACAACACTTCACTCAAGTAAGGCCTTATGTGTGCACAACATACATTATATGAGTTTTGTTTTTGCTGTGTCTTTTTAACTACTTGTTGGCTATGTCATACCTGTCATTTCTTTTGCAAATTGCAGGTTATTTGTGACTCCATTTTATCTTTCTGACACAATTATGCCAATATTATTTTATCCCTCATATCTTATCTCTCTCATCTGGCAAAATATACTTTAATATACTAATAATTTCCCTGTTTAATTTTGTCTGAAGATAAAGATTCTGTTCATAGAAACACTCAACATATTTTTTTTACGTTTTCCAATTTTTAACTTTTATTACAAAAAAATTATATGTGATATAGTGGACCCCTGGTGTTCGTTATGCTCCAAACTTGAACAATTATGTAAGTGTATTTTTGTAAGTGCTTTTGTAAGTGTATTTTTGGGGGTCTAAAAGGACTAGTCTAATTTACATTATTCCTTATGGGAATAAATTCGTTTGGTAATGGCACTTGAACAGCATTCTGGAACGAAAAAATCACGAAAACCGGGGGTCCACTGTATGTGCAAAGAAAAAGGCCAAATGTGCTGTATTATATAGTACAAAATACATTTTTCAATAAGAAGTTTGTAGCTTGAATGAGTTGTAGCATGTTAAGGTTATAGATAGGAAGTAGTGTAGTGGTTGTGGGTTTACCTTTATGTTGCTACTGGAGTAGAATGAAGCTTATAGTGTCCCCTCTTCAGTATTTGATCTAGTGTAAAGTTTTATTTTAGATTTTTAGTCAATGTGGCCACTCACTACCTCTTAAAAACTATTCCATTGTTATTCCACTCCATTTGCAAAGACAAACTTTCTAGTAAGGTTTTGGCAGCTCCTCCTTTTCTTTCTTATCTTATGGAAATGCCCTCCTAGTGTGCCAACTAATGGAGTTACAGTAGGTGCAGTGGTATGTAGTATGAATATTACCAGAAGCTTCAATTTTTATTTTTTATTAACACATCGGCCGTTTCCCACCAAGGCAGGGTGGCCCGAAAAAGAAAAATTTTCATCATCATTCACGCCATCACTGTCTTACCAGAGGCATGCTTACACTTCAGTTATAAAACTGCAACATTTAACATCCCTCCTTCAGGGTGCAGGCACTGTACTTCCCATCTCCAGGACTCAAGTCCGGCCTGCCGGTTTCCCTGAATCCCTTCATAAATGTTACTTTGCTTCCACTCCAACAGCACGTCAAGTATTAAAAATCATTTGTCTCCATTCACTCCTATCAAATACGCTCATGCATGCTTGCTGGAAGTCCAAGCCCCTCACACACAAAACCTCCTTTACCCCCTCCCTCCAACCTTTCCTAGGCCGACCCCTACACCGCCTTCCCTTCACTACAGATTTATACACTCTCGAAGTCATTCTACTTTGTTCCATCCTCTCTACATGTCCAAACCACCTCAACAACCCCTCCTCAGCCCTCTGGATAATAGTCTTGGTAATCCCACACCTCCTCCTAATTTCCACTCTACGAATTCGCTGCATTATATTCACACCACACATTGATTTCAGACATGACATCTCCATTGCCTCCAGCCTTCTCCTTGTTGCAACATTCACCACCCATGCTTCACACCCATATAAGAGTGTTGGTATAACTATACTCTCATCCATTCCCCTCTTTGCTTCCACAGACAAAGTTCTTTGTCTCCACAGACTCCTAAGTGCACCACTTACCCTTTTACCCTCATCAATTCTATGATTCACCTCATCCTTCATAGACCCATCTGCTGACACGTCCACTCCTAAATACGTGTATCTGAATACATTCACCTCCATAGTCTCTCCCTCCAATCTGATATCCAATCTTTCATCACCTAATCTTTTTGTTATCCTCATCACCTTACTCTTTCCTATATTCACTTTCAATTTCCTTCTTTTACATACCCTACCAAACTCGTCCATTAACCTCTGCAACTTCTCTTCAGAATCTCCCAAAAGCACAGTGTCATCAGCAAAAAGCAGCTGTGACAACTCCCACTTTGTGTTAGATTCTTTATCTTTTAACCCCACACCTCTTGCCAACACCCGCTCATTCACTTCTCTTACAACCCCATCTATAAATATATTGAACAGCCATGGTGATATCACACATCCTTGTCTAAGGCCTACTTTTACTGGGAAATAATCTCCCTCTCTTATACATACTCTAACCTGAGCCTCACTATCCTCGTATAAACTCTTCACTGCTTTCAGTAACCTACCTCCTATTCCATACACCTTCAACATCTGCCACATTGCCCCCCTATCCACCCTGTCATACGCCTTTTCCAAATCCATAAATGCCACAAAAACCTCTTTATCCTTATCTAAATACTGTTCAGCTATATGTTTCACTGTAAACACTTGGTCTACACACCCCCTACCTTTCCTAAAACCTCCTTGTTCATCTGCTATCCTACTCTCTGTCTTGCTCTTAATTCTTTCAATAATGACTCTACCATACACTTTACCAGGTATACTCAACAGACTTATTCCCCTATAATTTTTGCACTCTCTTTTGTCCCCTTTGCCTTTATACAGAGGAACTATGCATACTCTCTGCCAATCCCTAGGTACCTTACCCTCTTCCATACATTTATTAAATAATAACACCAACCACTCCAAAACTATATCTCCACCTGCTTTTAACATTTCTATCTTTATCCCATCAATCCCAGCTGCCTTACCCCCTTTCATTTTACCCACTGCCCCACGAACTTCCCCCACACTCACAACTGGCTCTTCCTCACTCCTACAAGATGTTATTCCTCCTTGCCCTATATACGAAATCACAGCTTCCCTATCTTCATCAACATTTAACAATTTCTCAAAATATTCCCTCCATCTTCCTGATACCTCTAACTCTCCATTTAATAACTCTCCTCTCCTATTTTTAACTGTCAAATCCATTTGTTCCCTAGGCTTCTTCAACTTATTAATCTCACTCCAAAACTTTTTCTTATTTTCAACAAAATTCGTTGATAACATTTCACCCACTCTCTCATTTGCTCTCTTTTTACATTGCTTCACCACTCTCTTAACCTCTCTTTTTCTCTCCATATACTCTTCCCTCCTTGCATCACTTCTACTTTGTAAAAACATCTCATATGCTAACTTTTTCTCCCTTACTACGCTCTTTACATCATCATTCCACCAATCGCTCTTCTTCCCTCCCGCACCCACTTTCCTTTAACCACAAACTTCTGCTGAACACTCTAATACCTCGGAAATCGTACAATTATGTAAGTGTAATATTGTAAGTGCTTTTGTAAGTGTATTTTTGGGGGTCTGAAATGGACTAACCTACCCCATACATCTTCAACCCCATTGCCTATACTACTCTCACTAGCCCATCTATCCTCCAATAGTTGTTTATATCTTACCCTAACTGCCTCCTCTTTTAGTTTATAAAAAGAGAAAAGTTAAAAGTACAATACAGCAGATTACAGTAACTTTTCTGGTAGACAGATGAGCTTAAAGATGTTCAGTATTCCTATGTTGTCTACTGGTACCCAGAATAACTTATTCTGAGTCAGCTCCAGCAGCTGGTGTGGGAAACCACACCATCTGCTTTGCAGTCAAGGTCACACACTTCTTGGCACTATCACTTCTTTTAGAGGTCATTTTTAATAATACTGTACAGGGTACTTTAATAAAGTATACAGTGGACCCTCGAGTTATGAGCACCTCGGAAATCGTACAGTTATGTAAGTGTAATATTGTAAGTGCTTTTGTAAGTGTATTTTTGGGGGTCTGAAATGGACTAACCTACTTGACATTATTCCTTAAGGGAGAAAATTCGTTCGGTAATGGCACTTGAGCAGCCTTCTGGAATGAATTATGCTCGTAACTCGGGGGTCCACTGTACAGTGGTCCCTCGGTTTTCGTGCATCTCCAAACTCGAACATTTATGTAAGTGTATTTTCGTAAGTGCTGTTGCAAGTGTATTTTTGGGGGTCTGAAATAGACTAACCTACGTGACATTATTTCTTAAGGAAGTAAATTCGTTCGGTAATGGCACTTGAGCAGCATTCTGGAACGAATTTTCGGCGAAAACCGAGGGACCACTGTATATGTGAGGATGCATGCAGACAATGACAAACTGACTAGCACTGATTTACTGGTCCTACTGCCCAGGAACAATGAAGATAAATGCATCCAGGATGAAGCCCAGACCAGACAAACTTGCAATTAATCAGACTTGATCCACTATATTGATGGTATGACTGAACTGGACAACTGTGTGATATATAAAATTTGGTCCACTGCATTGCTATTTTTATCAGACACCCTATTAAGCAGACATGTTGAGCCTTGGTTTGGCCAGATTTTTTGTCCATTTTATCTAATATCCTCTTTACAGAGGTCCATTTTATCGAGGTTTTACTGTATTTTTCACTATTTTTATGTTTGTTTAAATTTTATAAGTACAGTGGTACCCCGGATTTCATACAGTTCCCAACTCGAACAATTATGTAAGTGTATTTTTGTAAGTGCTTTTTTAAGTGTATTTTTGGGGGTCTGAAACGGACTAATCTAATTTACATTCGTCCTTATGGGAACAAATTCGTTCGGTGACGGCACTCGAACAGCCTTCTGGAATGAATTATTGACAAAATCCGGGGTACCACTGTACATACTGTAACTTATAATCCAAAAAGTTGTTTGATGGGTGAACTAACATTTGATACTTTATGAAGTCATATGTAGGACTAATATAGTACAGGTTAACCATCACTAATCTGGCATCATCGGGAAATATAGGCTGCCGGATTAGTGATTTTGCCAGATTACTGAGTAGTTAGGTTAGAATGCACTTAACCCAATGGCGATATTTATGCATCGGCGTTTTCGCCTAATTTACCCCCTATTTTTGGCCCATTCCATTGTTCCAGTCTACCAAATTCATAGCTATTTTGCCAGTATTCCTTCTATTCTATCAACTGAGTACAAGAAACTGCCCATTTATCTATTTCAACTAGACAATAAAGTGATTAGAAATTAGTAATTTGGACAATTTCACACAAATTTCAAGAAATACCAATTTCAAAATAGGGTCCAGAATAAACAATTCAGACATTCCTGGCACTAAAATAACATTTTCTCTGTTCATTAGTCATGTCTCCAGGCCCCACTTGCTTTCCATTTTGAATTTTTATTCACACAAAAAATAGAAGATTTACTGTTATACAAGACTAATACATTATTGTAATAATTGTATAAATAATGTCAACCCATTTGTGACTGCGTATTAGACCAGCCAGTTGGACACGTATTGGACGGTGATGTCATTTGTTTACTCTTGAACAAAGGCCTGGCCCATGGCCGGGCTCAGAGAGTAGATACTCTCGAAACTCTTCGAAACTCTTCAAAGGTAAAGGCAAAAATCAAACATTTCTGCTACTTTGACCTCAATTTCAAGGTACTACTTTCCATTGTTAAACCAATCATAATCTCTGTAATATATCTTCCATTCTTTCAAAATAGACCAAAAAAAATGAGAATACAACCATAAAAACCATATGAAAATACACTGCAAAGTCGCTGTTTTACACCAAAAATGCGGTCGCAGTTAATTTTTCATTATGCACTGCATGCTGCAGGATTTTTTATATAGTGCACACTTACCACATAGACCTATTCTCTCATATGTAGGCCCAAATTTACCGGTCACAGCTTATCTGAGTGAGCTGAGCTCATGGCGACCAACAGTGGCTTCAAAGCCACCTTATCTTTTATGGACAATGTATGGTGTACAGTGGACCCCCGAGTTTCGTAAGGTTCTTACTTCGTAAACATCGTGTTTCGTAAGCTTTTTACGATTTCGAGAATCGTAAAACCGCTCGTGTTTCGTAACGTATTAGACCTGTCCGCCTGCTCCGCGCCTGCGCGGGACGCAGGACGCCGCCAGTGAAGCATTGTTTACCATTGAGAGAACATTACCTAGCGCGCTCTTTCAAACATTCACACTACATTTGGTGTTTTTTTTTGGTGCTTTAGTGATTGTCACTGTGAAATAAGTCACCATGGGTCCAAAGAAGCTTCCTAGTGGCACCCCTGTGGTAGCATTCATGGAGGGAGTGTAGCATTCATGCAGGGAGTGTAGCATTCATGCAGGGAGTGTAGCAGGCATGCAGGGAGTTTAGCAGGCATGCAGGGAGTGTAGCAGGCATGCAGGGAGTGTAGCAGGCATGCAGGGAGTGTAGCAGGCATGCAGGGAGTGTAGCAGGCATGCAGGGAGTGTAGCATTCATGCAGGGAGTGTAGCAGGCATGCAGGGAGTGTAGCAGACATGCAGGGAGTGTAGCATTCATGCAGGGAGTGTAGTATTCATGCAGGGAGTGTAGCATTCATGCAGGGAGTGTAGCAGGCATGCAGGGAGTGTAGCAGGCATGCAGGGAGTGTAGCAGGCATGCAGGGAGTGTAGTAGGCATGCAGGGAGTTTAGCATTGATGCAGGGAGTTTAGCATTGATGCAGGGAGTTTAGCATTGATGCAGGGAGTTTAGCATTGATGCAGGGAGTGTAGCTTTCATGCAGGGAGTGTAGCAGACATGCAGGGAGTGTAGCAGGCATGCAGGTAGTGTAGCAGGCATGCAGGGAGTGTAGCATTCATGCAGGGAGTTTAGTATTGATGCAGGGAGTTTAGCAGGCATGCAGGGAGTGTAGCTTTCATGCAGGGAGTGTAACAGACATGCAGGGAGTGTAGCAGGCATGCAGGGAGTGTAGCATTCATGCAGGGAGTGTAGCAGACATGCAGGGAGTGTAGCAGGCATGCAGGGAGTGTAGCAGGCATGCAGGGAGTGTAGCAGGCATGCAGGGAGTGGGGATTTCCCTTCGTAGAGGCTGAAGAATTCCTCCCCCAACAAGTGTTTAATTGTGATGAAACAGGCCTGTTTTGGAAGAAAATGCCCAAGAGGACCTTCATTACTCATTACTCTATCTTCCAGATGCCTGCAACTCTTCAATAAAGGTAAGTAAATGTATATATATATATTGTTTTTAATTATTTTATATGTGAATATTTTTTTGTGGAACGGATTAATTGTATTTACATTATTTCTTATGGGAAATAATGGTTCGAATTTCGTAAACTTCGTGTTAAGTACTAGCTCCTGGAACGGATTAATTACGATACTCGGGGTCCACTGTATGTGCTTTACACAATGAGAAGCATTCTTTTATTCGTTGGAACCATGGCTAGTGCTAAAAGTAAGCAGGTTACAACTATAAATGGAGAAAAAGAAATTGGAATGACATATGCAGCAAGTAGCGCCACCAAACAATAGCAGCAGGTTGGCGTGGCGACCCCAGAAATTTGAAAATATGCTGGCCGAAATTAGTGCCGGATTACTGATGGAACCGGATAACTGATTGTCGGATTAGTGATGGCTGACCTGTACTACAAACTTAACTTGTTCACTGTCAGCATTCCTCCAGATTCAAAGCCCTTTCTGTGTTCTTTTTTTTTATATAAAAAATCATCTTAAAAGGGTAAGGTAATGATGCCAAGGTAATGCTATGAGGTATCTGTGGAGACAATAAATGTTATCTATGAAGGCAAAAAAGGGAATGTATGAGAGTATAGTGGTACCAACACTCTTATATGGGTGTGAAGCATGGGTTGTAAATGATGCAGCAAGGAGGAGGCTGGAGGAAGTGGAGATGTTGTGTCTAAGGGCAGTGTGTGGTGTAAATATTATGCAGAGAATTCGTAGTGTGGAAATTAGGAGGTGTGGAGTTACTAAAAGTATTAATCAGAAGGCTGAAGAGGGGTTGCTGAGGTGGTTTGGTCATTTAGAGAGAATGGAGAAAAATGGAATGACTTGGAGAGTGTATAACTCTGTAGGGAAAGGAAGTCAAAGTAGGGGTCATCCTAGGAAAGGTTGGAGGGAGGGGGTAAAGGAGATTTTGTGGGCGAGGGGCTTGGACTTCCAGCAAGCGTGCATGAGCATGTTTGATAGGAGTGAGTGGAGATGAATGGTTTTTGGGACCTGACGAGCTGTTGGAGTGTGAGCAGGGTAATGTTTTGTGAAGGGATTCAGGGAAACTGGTTAGCCAGACTTGAGTCCTGGAAGTGGGAAGTACAATGCGTGCACTTTAAAGGAGGAGTTTGGGATATTGGCTATTTGGAGGTACATCTAAACGGTCATATCTGAGTGCCTCTGGAAAGACAGTGATTATGTATGAATGAAGGTGAAAGTGTTGAACGATATTGAAAGATTTTTTTTTCTTTTTGGGTCACCCTGCTTCGGTGGGAAACAGCTGATGTGTTAAAAAAAAAAAAAACTGGGACACTGGTACTGGTAGAAACAGTGGCAAGAAGTCAACAGTTGGTGAAAAAGACACGGATGTAGTGGAGTTCATTTTTTGATAAAGCCTAATATTGGGTGAAATATTGTACAAATAAAGGACTCCACTGTATTTGTGTCTTTTTTACCTAGTAAGATATTACAAGGTAATTTTAAACAGTTTGGAAGATGATTTTTAATAAAAATAGGTGTACTTTTGACTTGGTAATCTCTACACTTTCAATATTTGTTATATTATAAACTTTTCACACATTTCCAGTGGTTGTAGCACTTATTGCCTCTCCTTGTCAACCATTCTTTTGTTGTACTACGTACTATGTTTGCCAGCTCTTCTTCCAAGTGTGTAGCAGCTAATATGTGGTTGTACTGTACTGAGAAATTATATTATTGCATGGAATTTTTTAGAAATGCTTCAGCAGTTACATTCCAATGGGAAAGTAAGAAATATAAAGAGTAGGAAAACACAAGGCAAAAATAAAAATAAAAACAAATTAGGAAAAAATAGTGAAAAGACATAGCAAGGTTGAAAAAGTGTAGCAGCATAATGAGTTTTGTTGTAGTGTGAATGTAATCGAAGAATAGAAATACCACTGCTTTATAAGTGTTTCCCAAATATTTACTGAATAATACTTCATGCCAGTATTTTTTTATGAGATTAGTGAGGTTCCTTCATTTTCTGTAGTATATTCATTCTACTGTATAATATTTAAGTGTTATTGCTAAATGTTATTAACCTTTCACTGCCGAGATTATAATAGCGAACCAAGTGATGCTTCTCTTTTTGATTGCATTGTTCATGATTTCAACATCCTGCACTCTAGTATGAAGTCTCATTGACAAACTAAGAGGTGAAGTTTCAGTCCAGTAAGTGCTGCCACAGCTAATGCCATTCATCTAGGCACATGTAGAGGCCTTTTTGACAGATACTTCAGGGAGTATTACAAAATGTGTTGGCAATAGAGGTTACTTGTTTTAACGAGTTATAAATAATTACAATGTGATTGTAATAATATTTTTTATACAGTGCATTATTTACAGTACTATAAATAATGTAGTTATAAATAATAGTATGTCTTCTTTCTTTCAACACGTCGGCCGTTTCCCACTGAAGCGGGGTGGCCCAAAAGGAAAAACGAAAGTTTCTTCTTTTACATTTAGTAATATATACAGGAGAAGGGGTTACTAGCCCCTTGCTCCCGGCATTTTAGTCGCCTCTTACGACACACATGGCTTACGGAGGAAGAATTCTGTTCCACTTCTGTTGGTAACTGTAATAAATTGCTGTACTTCCATAGATGTGGTCTGATCATGCTAATAACCAAAGAAAATTGTAGGTAAATGTAAAACTCACAATATCTTCTCCCTTTTCACAGTTTTTTCACTTTAATGCTTTCATTCTTACTTTTATTTTTCTATATTCCGGTTCTAAACTCAGTTGGTCTCACACTGGCCGTATTACACTAGCATGTTTTTTTTTTTTTCACACACACACTCACAATAATCCATCAGATTTCTTTTATAACCTACCCTAACACAAACACTGTGGCATGGCAAGTTTGCAATATGAGAGATGCTTATGTATACTATGAAGCAGTGTTAAGCAGACAGCACCACAAGACAGGTTAACTTCAAAAAATGAATCTATATATGTACAGCGTACGTATTATAATATGTGTAGTATAAAAGTGTATGATGCTCTTGAGAAGTTTAGTGTACTGAAATATGCTTCATACATATCTGTATCCAGACCAGTGTTACCAGATACGTTTCTGTATGTTGTGGTATAACAGCAAATTCTTTATTATTACTTGCTTTGCTTTTTTTTATTTTAAAGTTATTATCCATAATAATGGCATTTTTATTATTGTAATAAAATATAATTCTTTTCACAGGTACTCCCATCACTGAGGCTGGGGAAAGCAAAAAATTAATACGGCCACAGGAGAAGTAAAATACTGTACTGTAATTTGATACATGCAGTTAATATGATTTTCCACAAAGGTCAACAAATAAAGAAAAAAACTATTAAAGTGTTTGCAGTGTTTGAAAATACATTATACTTTATTTTATGATTATCTGAATATTGCTAAAGCTAAAGTGCAAACAGTAATTATTATGTAAAAGAGTGGCATGAAGTTTAGGAAATAAAAATAAACCCTCATAATTTTTTACAATTTTTTTTTTTTTTTTTTTTTTTTAACCCATATGTAATTCAAAGATAAATTTGAACTTTTATTGATAGTTTGGCACCTTAAAATTAACGTGATAGTTTTTTTTATGTATTTCACCATTATTATGAAGTATGGTTTAGTGCTTCTTTTTATTTTATTTTATTTTATTAACACATCGGCCGATTCCCACCAAGGCAGGGTGGCCCGAAAAAGAAAAACTTTCATCATCATTCACTCCATCACTGTCTTGCCAGAGGGGTGCTTTACATTACAGTTATAAAACTGTAGTGTAAATACTCAAAATGCCTTTAGGTGCAATATACAAGAGGTTCTTAAGTTGAACTTTTAGTTTTTCAACTAACAAATGAGTTGTTTGTATAGAAAATAACTATGCAAAGGATCATTGCCATATGTTTCACAGATGTTTATACTGCAGCTCGGCAGCTGTAAAATTTTAATTTCTTCATAACTGGCCTGTCTGTATATGCAGATGTTTGTAAATTGGACACCTATTTATTCATGTTAAATTTGCATATGAAAGCTTGCTGTAATGTAAAATCAGCTGATCAGTTGAATGACTCTCCCTCAGCATAAAGGACTCACTCTGTATTACATACAGTTTATCCCAACATGTGATGTTTTTGGTTATATGACATGTGAACATGTCATATATCCAAAAATCAGGTTCTCTTTACTTTACTTACATGAATATACTATACATACACTTCCCATCTCCAGGTCTCAAACTCGGCTAACCATTATTATTGTTATTATCAAAGAAGCACTAGACCTTCAAGGGTCATACAGTGCAGCTCAGCTAACCAATTTCCCATGAATCCCTTTATAAATGTTACCTTGCTCACACTCCAACAGCACGTCAAGCCATTAAGACCTTTTGTCTCCACTCAGTCCAATCTATTGCATTCATACAGCAAGCCTGTTGAATGTTCAAACTCCTAGCACTTAAAATATTTAACACTTCCTGGGAACCACTACCCCTTCTTTCCACCACCTGAGATGTATAAACCCTCTTGGTTATCAATTTAGTTTCATCCTCTCCAAATGCCCAAACCCCTCCTTGGCCCTCTGAAGATAAATGCTTGCAAATAATTATGCTCATGTTCACATTATAAGCAGACATAATGAAGAGATTAAAAACAGGTGAGGACCAAGAAAGATTCCATATGACCCTAGACAGGCTGCAGGGCTGGTCTGACAAGTGGCTATTAGAATGTAATTTTACCAAATGCAAAGTTATGAAGATTGGGAATAGGCAAAGAAGACTGCAAATACAGTTCAGGCTTGGGGAGGGGGGGACACACAAAGACATCAAACCTCACTCAAGTAGAAGGACCTCATGGTCCTTCAATTGAATAACTACCAAAGCAAGCATGTGCCCTTGCAATGATTAGCTTTCAGAAGCCTGAGCAAGGAGCCTTTCATGACAATATATTGCATGTTAAGCCCATATGGAAGTATGCAATACCAATGTATAACCCACACCTGATCAAGCATGTCAAGAAACTGGAGAGATTTGCAGTAATATTAGTCCCAAAGCTAAGGTGTATGAGCTATGAGGAGCTAAACCTGATTAAAAAAAGGCCTAGGGGTGATATACAACATAGAAAATATTGAGATGAATTGATAGTTTGGACACAGCCAGATTATGAGACAGGAACATCAAGGTACAGCTTGAATTTGAGAACAGGTGAGATACAAAAAGGCTCTTGAAGCCAGGAGAGGATGAATCCAGTATTGGCCAGCAAAGAGGAAGGGCCAGGAGCTGAGACTCAACTGAAGGAACTGCATACAGGTGAGTACACATGCAGGTCAAGTGTCCATCAACAAGTGCCTTTGATAACTAGTAACTACATGTGGGCACGCATACAGTAGCAACCACATATAGATACACACGCACGAGAAAGTGCAAAGGTTTGCAACAAGGTTAGTTCCAGAGCTAAGGGAAATGTCCTACAAAGAAAGGTTAAGGAAAATCTGCCTGATGACACTGAAAGACAGGAGGGTTAGGGAAGACATGATAACATACAAAATACTGCGAGGATTTGACAAGGTGGACAAAGATAGGATGTTCCAGAGATGGAACACATAAACAAGGGGTCACAATTGGAAGTTGAAGACTCAGATGAGTCAAAGAGATGTTAGGAAGGATTTCTTTAGTCATAGAGATGTTGGGAAGTGGAATAGAATGGCAAGTGATGTAGTGGAGGCAGGAACCATACATAGTTTTAAGACGAGGTATGATAAAGCTCATGGAGCAAGGAGAGAAGAGGACCTAGTAGCGATCAGGGAAGAGGCGGGGCCAGGAGCTGTCTTGACCCCTGCAACCACAAATAGGCGAGTACAAATATGCACGTACACACACACACACACACACAGACACTCACTTTTAGCTTTATTGTAGTCTCATCTTGTTAAAGGGGCCATTTAAACATCGCCTTCATACACTAACGCCCATAATCATCTTTTAGACTTCCAAATGTCAGATTTATAATCAAGGAATTCTAATTATGTTACAAGTGCTGTTTAGAATCAGTTCCCATTGCTACAACCAATACTGTCGCTCAAAACACAGGCACATTTTTTTTATTTCGGGCATTCTTGCCCAACAAACCGTACCCTAGCAGAATAAATCCTTCACTTAGCTCAGCCCTCCAGTCTGTGCACCCCCCCTAACCTAATCTAACTGCGCATTTTCTAAAATGTCCTAGTTACCACATGTGTTTTTCTTACATATTTATCAGTATTAACCACTGTAACAATCGACTAATACCCAGGCACCTGCTTACTGCTAGGTGAACAAGGGTAGAAGGTGCGAGGCTGAATTCTGGTCCCTTAGTGTGAACTGAGGCCACTGCCTCCCTCCAGAATTAATAATCGGAATAAAGTCTTCTAGGTTGCAGTCTCATAATATATTTACCACTTAAGGGAGGTGTGGAAAAAGACACTTATGTACAGTTTAGGACATTTATTAAAGGAAACGTTTCGCCATGAGTGGCTTCTTCAGTCCTAAGTAATAATATTGGTAGAATTACCGACAATATGCTAAGTAAAAGGATACAAATGCAACTAATGTGACATTTTATTGTGGCAACGTTTCGCTCTCCAGGAGCTTTGTCAAGCCGGGTCCATGTATTGTTTGTAACGGCTTTACAAAGCTCCTGGAGAGCGAAACGTTGCCACAATAAAATGTCACATTAGTTGCATTTGTGTCCTTTTACTTAACAGTCCTAAGTAAGAAGTCACTAGTGGGGAAGCGTTTCCTTTAAGAAATATCCTGAACTGTACATAAGTGTTTTTTCCATACCTTGTTGGTATCACCATATCATTTCTCAGTTCTCAAGGGAGGTGCCTAGACTCTCAACAAGGTGCTCTTGATCGAAGAAAAAATGTGCACCCTCACCTTTCTTGGACCGAAGCTCATTGCCTCGTATTCGCCATGTGATGTATGAGTTTAGCGATTTCCCCGTTAATTATTATACTAATTAACAAATCTTTTTCAGTCTGACGAAATCCCAAAAACTGTCAGTCAGCCATCAAGCACAACTCTATATCATTTTCAACTCTCTTCTAGGGAGGGGCCTTGATGCTGGTGAAAGGCTCTTGATGCAAAAAAAAAAAACAGGAGATACCTGGAGAGGGTTTCGGGGGTCAACGTCCTCGCGGCTTGGTCTGAGACCAGGCGTCATGGTGGAATCAGGGTCTGAACAACCAGGCTGTTACTACCCTCCCATTCCATGGATCAAACCGGATTACCTTCCATTCCCCAGAGGCTGTATAACCCTGCGGGTTTATTGCTTCGCCATGAATATAATATTAATGAGAAGGAAAGAGTGCCCCTCAGGAAGAAGGTCATCCTTGGCCAGGTCCGGGACGCGTGTTATACTATAATTAAACACCGAGTGCATCCATATCACTGATTCTCTGTTTCAACCTCTTCAGGTCATTGAGTTTATTCCCGAGTATTGCAACATTAGTGCGGGTGATAGTTGATTTCCTTTTCAACAGTTCCGTTTAGCGGCCACTTGGCGCTGCCTATGTCACCTCAGCTCGCTTCAAAGCCTAGTACTCCCTGTGATCTATGGCATATACCCTTGATTTCCCAGGATATGATCCACATTACTCAGTGAACACCTAGGAGCCTATTTACTGCTGCGTGAACGAAGGCTTCATGTTCGAAGATACTTGCCCATACGTTTTGACTCGCCCGGGAATCGAATGCGTGATCTTTCGCTTGTGAGTGGAATGCCCTAACAATTGAGCAACGGAAGTTTAATGATATATAACCCACTGTGGAAGATGATATCACAGTTGGATTATTAATGGATCATTCAGCGCAAATGGTGATGAAAGTTCGATCTTCCGTCCGCTGGTAGGTTTAGCGCTTCATTTTTTATAATAATAATCCGTCCGCTGGTCATGATACAAACATAAGTGGAATCACCTAATTACCAGGCACACATCACAGGATATATATATACACCGAGAGGTTAATATATATCCTCAACGTATATATGCTGCGAGTTGAAATTAATCCCTAATCTACAAGAATTAAACCCCTCATGGGAGGTTCCTTGACGCTGGTGAGAGGCTCTTGATCTAGGGAATTGGATCTGTGCTCCAGTTCCCTGAATTGAGCCTGAATACCTTCCATCCCCCTCCCCCACAGGCGCTGTATAATCCCTTCGGGTTTAGCAATCCCCCATGATTATAACAATCAACCTCCATTAACCAACCAACCAGCCCAGGCGCTGACTGACCCCCATCGGGTTTAGCACTTCCCCATGAAATAATAAAAATAATAATAGCTATAATAATATTAATAATATTATTATTATTATTTTAATGAAAAACTCGCTAAAATGAAGATAGAAAAACCATCGTCAGGTAAAAATGAAAAAGAAGAATGATTGACTTGGTTTAGACTGACGTGTGAGTGCATGAAGGGCAGTTAGACACCTGGACAATTGTACTGACCAATGGGCGCACACGGGGCCGCTGGAAGCACCAATCACAATCACTTTATTTCGTGACCAATAACATCTCAAAATTCCTCCATTGTTAAGATTCTTGTCATTTATTATTCAGTTACCAGCTGTCTTTGGTGTGGGCGAGTCACTTGCTTACTGTTGATTATATTTCACCTGGACGTTTTTATTTAACACGAGTGACGCCGGGGAGAAACATCTGAAATGTGCTAAAATGGTATTTACGATGACAATAGCTGCTACAGGATGTGTATATCGAGAGAAGTATTTCCCTCAGCGTATATATATAAGTTTATTTAGGTACTAGTACACATACAGGTGGTGAGTTTACGTGGAGCCTTTATGATCCTAGTATAGTCAATAGACTTTAAGCCCCATTAACCAGTCTCAACCAACAGCTCCGGACTGATAAAACGCACTTAGTTACTCTTAATGAGTCTAGGTGTATTTGTGAACGATGGACTGAGTTGCCTGCTCCATTCATCATGTAAAATGAGGATACATGATCTACGAGTGTATCATCCAGCATAGAGAAGGTCACCTCTTCCTGTGAGGAAAATTAACTCCACCAGCTGGAGACATTCACACAATGATGGGTGAGTGTTAGTATAGTATATTGTTTACCTGCGGTTAAAGTTTGTATTTGTCCATTTGTAACTACAGGATCCTGCCGAACTATACTCATCGTATCCCGTCTTCAGTATTTTTTCATAATTTTTTATATATATTTCCAATGAAAGTATACTCAGATGTGTGTATTGTGTACGTAGACAGGTGTGTATTGTGTACGTAGACAGGTGTGTATTGTGTACGTAGACAGGTGTGTATTGTGTACGTAGACAGGTGTGTGTATTGTGTACGTAGACAGGTGTGTGTATTGTGTACGTAGACAGGTGTGTGTATTGTGTACGTAGACAGGTGTGTGTATTGTGTACGTAGACAGGTGTGTGTATTGTGTACGTAGACAGGTGTGTGTATTGTGTACGTAGACAGGTGTGTGTATTGTGTACGTAGACAGGTGTGTGTATTGTGTACGTAGACAGGTGTGTGTATTGTGTACGTAGACAGGTGTGTGTATTGTGTACGTAGACAGGTGTGTGTATTGTGTACGTAGACAGGTGTGTGTATTGTGTACGTAGACAGGTGTGTGTATTGTGTACGTAGACAGGTGTGTGTATTGTGTACGTAGACAGGTGTGTGTATTGTGTACGTAGACAGGTGTGTGTATTGTGTACGTAGACAGGTGTGTGTATTGTGTACGTAGACAGGTGTGTGTATTGTGTACGTAGACAGGTGTGTGTATTGTGTACGTAGACAGGTGTGTGTATTGTGTACGTAGACAGGTGTGTGTATTGTGTACGTAGACAGGTGTGTGTATTGTGTACGTAGACAGGTGTGTGTATTGTGTATGTACACAGTTTACTATTATCCCTATTATCAAGAGATTAAAGTGTTATTGATGTTAATGTAATAGTAATGCTGATGAAGGGCTCTTGATCTTCGGAACTGGAGCGATTAGCCTGGCTGTAGTTCGTACGTTGGATTGCATGCGGTCAGCAGTAACAGCCTGTTTAATCAGGCCCTGATCCACCGCGAGGTCTGGTCGAGGACCGGGCCGCGGGGGCGTTGACCCCCGAAACACCTTCCAAGTGGATCCTCTCCATCCTCAAGTAGTGTGTGATCCCCCTACGGGTTTAGCGCTTCTCCATGAAATGAAACTTTAAGGTTAATGGGGTTTAAATCATCTATCAACTATAATAGGGCCATTAAGGCCCCATGGCCTGGGACAGCTCAGGGGCGGTGAACTCTGGAGTCGATTAAAGGTAACGTAACCCTTTTAACAATTAGACAAAAATAAAAAAGCACGACACCGTGACTGCAACAATACACAAATAACACGCCCATAGTTGAAAGAAATTTATGACGACGTTTCGGTCCAAATCGGACTGAAACGTCGTCATAAGTTTTTCCTGTGCGTGTTATTTGTGAATCAGACAAGAATTCTTTAATCCAGAAAATAGTGAATACAGTGAACTCTCGGGTGGTGTGGGTCGCATCCCGGGAGACAAAATTAACCTAAGTTGTCCGAAATGCTCTGCATAGCCAGGGGCTTTCTATATAGTATGTTATTGAAGTCAGCTAGGTCTGTACATATTGTATCATGTACCTAGTACTAGTAAAAATCAATATTGGTATTGTATGCACTGAGAGGAAGACACTCCTCAGTGTATATATCCTGTGCAACTTAATAATATCTTTATTTACTACAAGTACATGTACAAGGTATACAGGTCTAGCTGATATCAATGACATACTACTATATAGAAAGCTTGTTATGCAGAGCATTTCGGGCAAATTAGGTTAGGGCACAGTTATGCATTATTGTTCTTATTGTTATTAATGTATAACTGATCATATCTGGTTATTTGAAGTTAACGTACGCTTACTTCAATAGCGTTGAAGTGATCGTTTTGAAACGAGTGCATTTCAAAATACACCTCCATTTCTAAGCTAATGATTTTAATAATTTATGCATTTCAAAGCACACAGGTAATTCAAAGTATAAAATAAATTTCAAAACACACGTACACTTCAGAACACAACCTCACAGCAACTTCAGTAAGCTACAGAGGCAAAATGAGCTTTAGTACACACAATGTTGCAGTCTTCAAAATTAAAGCTGTATTTAAGTCTAAAATTAATGATATACTATGAATTTATTAAATATTTCAACGCAATTTTACAGCGTCATTTTACTCGCAAAGATCGTGAGCGCGAGAGAGCTTGGTTGCACAGCGTACAGTTGCTGCACAGCATCCATCGTTGCAGTGTACATTTGCTGCACAGCATCCATCGTTGCACAGCGTACAGTTGCTGCACAGCATCCATCGTTGCACAGCGTACAGTTGCTGCACAGCATCCATCGTTGCACAGCGTACAGTTGCTGCACAGCATCCATCGTTGCACAGCGTACAGTTGCTGCACAGCATCCATCGTTGCACAGCGTACAGTTGCTGCACAGCATCCATCGTTGCACAGCGTACAGTTGCTGCACAGCATCCATCGTTGCACAGCGTACAGTTGCTGCACAGCATCCATCGTTGCACAGCGTACAGTTGCTGCACAGCATCCATCGTTGCACAGCGTACAGTTGCTGCACAGCATCCATCGTTGCACAGCGTACAGTTGCTGCACAGCATCCATCGTTGCACAGCGTACAGTTGCTGCACAGCATCCATCGTTGCACAGCGTACAGTTGCTGCACAGCATCCATCGTTGCACAGCGTACAGTTGCTGCACAGCATCCATCGTTGCACAGCGTACAGTTGCTGCACAGCATCCATCGTTGCACAGCGTACAGTTGCTGCACAGCATCCATCGTTGCACAGCGTACAGTTGCTGCACAGCATCCATCGTTGCACAGCGTCGTTGTTTAACAAACAGCTTCGGTGTGTTTACTGACACAACAGTGAGGGAGAAGGCAGCTCACTCCCTCCTTGTTGTATTATTTCTTAATTTTTTATGGTCAGTTGATCGCATAGTTTATTGTGCACCCGCGGCAGCGTAATAATAATTACACGGGTCAAATGGGTCTTTTGTCACACCTAATTAGGTTATAGTTCTATGGTTTTAACGTCATTCATTATATCAGCATATGGTTGTTTATTATCTAGGTAATGCAGTACGTAAATAGTCTCAACATTTCATATATTTAAAAAAAAATACTTAAGAGTTACCGAGTCATTTTTATAGATTGCAGTGCCACCAGTTCTATGGATGGTAGCGGATAGTTTATCGTGCACCCGATATTCATCACATTGATGGCAACGCCTAGTTTATTATGCACTTCATATCCAGCTGGGCTGATGGTGTTAAAATTGACGATTACATTATCAATGGGTTTTTTTCATCCTAGTGTTAGTCGCGTATGTCTCAGCCACAGTAAAATACTGACCTTGAGTAAGAAGAGGAGCTGCATATTCATCGTGTCTACTGTTGCGGCTAGTTTGTGCATTTCATACTCATCCTATGGACAGCAACAACAATTTTTTTACACAAATAACCCGCACATAGAAGAGAGGAGCTTACGATGAAGTTTCGGTCCGATTTGGACCATTTACAAAGTCACTCTAACAAAAAAGGAGAGGGAATATACATAGGCCAGCAGACAGGGACGGGACAAGAGACGTATTAGTAATGGAGACAGTCAAATAGTAAGAAAGAGAAGAACTGCAAGGGAGCTTGGGGCCCACAAAGGGTAGAAACAAGAACACAGAGGGAAAAAAAATAATAATGGACCAAATACCCAAGGCAGAAGAAAGAAAACGCCGAAGGAGAAAGAGGAAAGGGGAGAAGGGAAAAAAATCAGGTTATGTCACGGGTGTTCTGAAGTTTAGACCGAAACGTCGTGGTAAGCTGCTCACTCCTATGTGTGGGTTATTTATGTATTGTTCCAGTCACCGTATTGTGGCTTTTTTTTGTTAAATTTTTTTTATGTACTCTATATCCCTTCCATTAAGGATAACGAACCGCTGTTATGGCCTATAAATTAGGTCATATAAGGATTAACATGAACATAGCTTGATATATAAACTCGTGTATCTGAAAATATGGTGGGATTATTGGTAGTCGTATTGTTCTCCCGTGGTGGACTGCCTGCTGGGCCAGCCAAAAGGGTTATGCATCTAGATGAACCAGGTGGCGGCATTGTTCATGGACACTGAAAACCAACAAGTGGACATCCACGTTAGTGTCATAGTAATGTGACGAGGTATATATCCTGAATCCTTCTCTATTGTGAAAGATGATCTTGGAATCAGAACACAACGTTCAGCTACAAAGTGTCAACAGTGGCATGACTATTAAGCAACTGCTACTAACGTGGGTGTTCTTGGATGAACTGTGGAGAGTATTGGCAAATGGTCCACAAAGCGCGCCTCCTGGAAAGACCGGCTACGTTGTAAGTAGAGGAAAGAAAGTATGAGGGAAGGAAGGAACGACTCTCATAAGCTACACCAGTGGTTCTTTACCTATTTTTGGTCAAATTGGGTGACGACCTTACACCCTATCGCTGTTGGTTTTCATCTGCACGACCTCCTCGTTCCTCTATATTAAATTCTAAATGTAAACAAAAAAATCCTTTTTATTTACATAGGAAAATTGAGAAATTAGTTTTTATTCTTAACTTTATTATTTTTAACTAGTAATAAGAATGTATTTGAGCAAATGCACATGTTCCTTATTTTTGCTCCTGGTTCGTCCCCCACCCCCCTGGAAATTACTCGCGCACCCCTCGGGGAGGGGGCAAGTCCCCCTGACATCAAAGAACCTCTGGGCTAGGCTCACTGCCAGTGACAGTGAATTTACTAAAAAATGTGATTCATTTTTTTTCCCCAGACACCGGTAAGCCAGCAAAAGGCATTCAGCGACCAGCAGCTCCACTGAGCGAGTCTTACAAGTGAATAACGCCTGCTTCAAGAGACAATTTCCCTGACGAATAAAATACCCTTTACCAGCCTCGACTTCAACGAGTGTTAAATAAGAGAAGTGCGAGCTACGTCACAATGGTTCATCCACTATATTAGAGGATTGCGAAGCATGACGTCACTGCAAAGTTAAGTAATGAGGGCGTGAGAGGTTTCATTATCCACCACAATCGACTCTTGTCATCACCTCTCGCTTTTTCTCTGCTCGATCCAAACATTCAAACCGAGTCTGGATCACATATGCTCACGATACAGCAGTCCCAGTCGATGCCAGCATTCATGTGAAGCTTACTCAAGACTAATAGAGCACTGCACTAGGCCTATGCTAGGCAGGTCCAACTTGACCTACCCATTATCACTCACGTACGTGTCATACCTATTTTTTAAACCTAGCAACCCAAAGCACTTAAGGAGTGTTCCACTAATCAAAAACTTTAGTGCCAAACCATTTCTTTCATATTTTAAGAGCTAATTTATTGAACATCCCGTCTTTCCTGTGTAGGACACCATACATCTTGTGTAGGACACCATACATCTTGTGTAGGACACCATACATCTTGTGTAGGACACCATACATCTTGTGTAGGACACCATACATCCTGTGTAGGACACCATACATCCTGTGTAGGACACCATACATCCTGTGTAGGACACCATACATCCTGTGTAGGACACCATACATCCTGTGTAGGACACCATACATCCTGTGTAGGACACCATACATCCTGTGTAGGACACCATACATCCTGTGTAGGACACCATACATCCTGTGTAGGACACCATACATCCTGTGTAGGACACCATACATCCTGTGAAGGACACCTTACGTTCTGTGCAAGACACCCTACATGTTGTGTAGGGCACCCTACATGTTGTGTAGGGCACCCTACATGTTGTGTAGGGCACCCTACATGTTGGGTAGGGCACCCTACATGTTGTGTAGGGCACCCTACATGTTGTGTAGGGCACCCTACATGTTGTGTAGGGCACCCTACATGTTGTGTAGGGCACCCTACATGTTGTGTAGGGCACCCTACATGTTGTGTAGGGCACCCTACATGTTGTGTAGGGCACCCTACATGTTGTGTAGGGCACCCTACATGTTGTGTAGGGCACCCTACATGTTGTGTAGGGCACCCTACATGTTGTGTAGGGCACCCTACATGTTGTGTAGGGCACCCTACATGTTGTGTAGGGCACCCTACATGTTGTGTAGGGCACCCTACATGTTGTGTAGGGCACCCTACATGTTGTGTAGGGCACCCTACATGTTGTGTAGGGCACCCTACATGTTGTGTAGGGCACCCTACATGTTGTGTAGGGCACCCTACATGTTGTGTAGGGCACCCTACATGTTGTGTAGGGCACCCTACATGTTGTGTAGGGCACCCTACATGTTGTGTAGGGCACCCTACATGTTGTGTAGGGCACCCTACATGTTGTGTAGGGCACCCGACATGTTGTGTAGGGCACCCTACATGTTGTGTAGGGCACCCTACATGTTGTGTAGGGCACCCTACATGTTGTGTAGGGCACCCTACATGTTGTGTAGGGCACCCTACATCCTGTGTAGTATACCCTTCTGTGGTGCCAGGTAATAGTCACAGGTAAAGTCACAAAGCTAAATTGATTATTTAAAGTTAGATTGCCTTAACTGAAGTTAAAGTGCATTACGTTTAGTAAAGAATACACATACATCACGTATTCATTCAGTTCACTACACTTTCCCCTACACTTCATACGTGATTGAAGGAAGCTTGCGACATACATTCTTAACAACACGACCACCAATCCAGCTGAAGGAAAGCCTCCCAGTTACATCGTTCTACCCGTCAGCGACGTTGAAACTAACGTTTCTAAAATACTTGACAGAAAACTTGTGTAAAATATCCACCAGTTCTTCAACCACTGTTAAAAACTTAGTGCAGAAGTCCAAGATCGACTGTGGCACTAGCGCAGGAGTATACACAATACTTTGTAGGGGATGTGACAAAATATATGTAGGAAAAACAGCAAGATCTCTTGATATGATCCGGGAGCACAAGAACGCCTACAACCGTGATGACAGTAAAAACTCGTGTGCCCAACACAGAGACTGTTGGACACCTAGTGAAGTTCAGTGAGGCTAGTTTAGTCATTAAGGAACATTTACCAAGTAGCAGCATTCTCAATAATATACAATTTGAAAATCCTAGAGGGATTGGTACCAAACTTGCACACGAAAATCACTCCCTATGAAAGCAAAGACTCGACAGGAGATGCAACATTCACCCAATGAAAAGTAGGGGCGCCACGAGTACACTGAGAGACAACACAATAAGTGTCAGGGGCCCAAGACTGTTCAACTACCTCCCAGCATACATAAGGGGGATTACCAATAGACCCCTGGCTGTCTTCAAGAAGGCGCTGGACAGGCACCTAAAGTCAGTACTTGACCAGCCGGGCTGTGGTTCGTACGTCAGTTTGCGTGCGGCCAGCAGTAACAGCCTGGTTGATCAGACCCTGATCCACCACGAGGCCTGGTCTCAGACCGGGTCGCGGGGGCGTTGACCCCCGAAACTCTCTCCAGGTATATGGGAAACAGGGGTTACTTTTCTCGGATCACGCAGCTCCAGAGACATATCTAGTTTTATTATATTTTTGTGAAGACCAGGTATCCATCGTTGCCTTGTGATGTTGTGCAGGTGGTGAGGTTCCCGCGGGAAGACGAGAGTGAATCATGCACAAGGCTGTGCATCACTGACTGATACCAGACCTTTGATTTAGATGCACTGATTTTCTTGTTTCTTTTTGAACACGTGAAATATGCAGAGGTGGGAAGGGCTGGGAGTGACTGGGACCTGCATTAAATGAGCCAGTAGGCCTACTGCAGTTGATAGATCCACAAGCGGCAACTGCTAGCTTTATTTAGACTATGTATCGCCTAAATAAATTTTCTTATTGCTGGTTATGTAATAATAATCTTTATTTCTACAAGTACATGATACAATTGATACAGACCTAGGTGACATCAGTGACATGCTATGTAGAAAATCCCTGATTATGCAGAGCATTTCGGGCCACTTAGGTTACTTTTGTCTCCAGGATGCGACTCACACCAGTCGGCTGACACCCAGGTATCTACTTACTGCTAGGTGAACAGGGACAGCAGGTGTCGTAAGGCAACGTCCCAGTGTTTTCATCCGAACGGGGGCTCGAACTACAGACCTCAATGTGTGAGATGAGTGTGCTACCAACCGAGCTACGGTACGTTATTTGTATCAACTACAACTTGTTGGTATTCCCATACCATGTTATTACAGTCCAACTGCTGTACCTCTCGATTTTAATGTTCTTAATTTTGGTGCACCAGTGTCAGTGAGAGGTCAATAGCCTCATGGATACAAAACAGAATGAAGGATATCCGTATATTTCCAGCGACAACTGACGCCCTCAGTCGGCGCTAGAAATGCACAGGCAACCTATCTCTATGTGGATATTTAATTCTTATGTTAAGATAAGAGTAATCTAATAACTTTGTGTCTTTTCATGAGAGCTTAATAGCTTAATTTACGATCTGCATGGAGATACATACAAATGGAGTTGTACGTGACTGTATATTCAGACAATTTTGTGTATTATCCCTGGACATTTGTGTGTATGCACGCTCGCGTGTGTGCGTTTGTGAGTGTGAACTCAGTGTTGTGTTTACGAGGGTCGAGTTTCAGCTCCTGGCCCCGCCTCTTGACCTTCAGTTGACTGCCATAGTTAGTTGGTTCCTAGCCTCTTGGGCCCCATCATCTACGTCTGTTCAATTTGGTTCTTTACTTCGTGACACTAAAGAAGTGTTTCATAACATGTGTGTGACCCATGTGGGTGCTCAGCTTTCTTAAGTGTTTCCTTGTTCTTGTCCCTCTCCTGTTATATAGTCTCTCAATCATGTCAACACGTACAAGTATCTTTCACGTCGTAACTCGGATGGTAGCCTCTTCACCTCGCACCTGACGGACCGGAGCTGCATTTCCGGCACGAGTTTAACCAAGTAGTAAGTGAATTCGTAGGGGTTAGCCAACTGGTGTGGGGTCGCATCCTGGGAGAGGATTAAGCGACCCCCAAATGGAAAAAGGATAGTTCTAGATGGCAACCTCACTGTATTGGGTTATCCTGGGTTACTAACTCTCCGGTTTAATAATTCGAATAAAATTTTAATTCTCTCTCGCCTAACTCTTGATTTTCCAGTAACTTGAGGGCCAGTTCTTTGTCTTTGCTACTAACTCGTTTTCCTAAATTCCTCGGTTCATAATGGTGCTGCAGACTCCATGACTGATGTTCATGTAATTACCTAATTGAATTTGTGGAGGAAAAAGTGAGATGTACCTCTTGGTCACTTTCAACTGAGAGTAAAGAGCACTCTCATTCCCGTAGCTCGATCGCTAGCGCACTCATCTTACACACTGAGGTCCGGAGTTCGAATCTCCGGTACGGCTGGAAAACATTAGGATGTGTTTCCATAAGACACCTGCTGTCCATGTTCACCCATCAGTATAAAATGGGTACCTGGGTGTTAGTCGACTGGTGTGGGTCGCATCCTGGGACAAAACTGACCTAATTTGCGGGAAATGCTCAGCATAACAAGGGGCTTTCTATATAGTAGTATGTCATTGATGTCAGCTAGACCTGTATACCTTGTACATGTACTTGTAGTAATAAAGATATTATTATTATACTTGTAGTCCTCTTTTTTTTATCATTGATTAGTTCATTATGCTTTTTCATCACTTTTTATTAAAGAAATAATTTTGGTAGCCCAGAACTGACTTAGTTGTGTCTGCAGTTAGAGCCAGTCTTTGACCTTCTGAGGATGTCAGGTTTTAGAAGCCCCAAAAAAATAAATTCGAAATTAAGTAATAATAAAGTATGGAAGAAGCAAAAACTATGAGGCTGCTCATGTGAGTTGCCAAGTTGTTGGTTAGCTTATACGTAATTCCAGCCTTGTTTACAGAGGTCGATTCATAACTTCTGGCTTCTTTAGTGTGCAGTTTCCAACGTATCCTCTTGTTCTTGCCTCATCCTCTTAAGCAGACTATTCTCCTCTATTCTGTCTGTGAATTTATATATAATGTCGTGACGAATATGTTAAACTTGTGATTTTGGCTTAAATAGCAACGCTCTTCTTGCCGAATAGGGCAAGCGAAAATTTCTGTGCAATAATTTCGCAAAAAATAATTCTGAACCTAACAAAAAAATATATTTCATTGTTTATTATTAAATTATTGTAAACTTGTCTAAAATATATTGGATTAGGCTAAATTAAATTGCGCTTGTTATAATAAGGTTAGGCAAGTTTCGTAAGGTACTTTTGGCACAAAATTATTAATTTTTGAATTAACATAAATGAAAAAATATATATCTTACTAACTGACCAATTTTACCTATTTGGCACGACATACATATATATATATATATATATATATATAAATTGTGTGCGCGCAAAAAAACAACACCACGGAGTTGAATGATAGTTCTAGGCATTTCGTGTTGCAATCAACACATCAAGAGCTTGCATTGTTGCAGAAAAAGAGGAATTCCAAGCAAATACGTTCAGCTGAAGTTTTCTTGTTCCAGCACACACACTTCCTCTGAACGTATTTGCCTGGAATTTTTTTTTTTTTTTTTTTTGCAAAATTGCAAGCTCCTGATGTGTTGATTGCAACACGAAAGGTCTAGAGCTATCATTCAACTTCCCCCGTGGTTGTTCTGCATTTTGCATCGCTTGTTCGCGATTATTTATATATATATATATAATCTTCAGCTTCACTTTATATTTACTTAGGTGAGGTATTTCACATCGGCGCTGCATTACTCAACAAGGATCACTTTTCTACACTCCCTTAAGAATTTTTTTCCTAAAAGAAAAAAACGCTGCCAAATCAGGGCTACCATGCATACTACTTGTGCACTGCTTAAGGGTTAAAATAAATTTGGTAAAGTGGCACCTATACAGTCTGATAACCATTAGAACCTGCCTCTTAAGATACAACAGCGTTACAAGTTGAAAGTTGGTGTAAAAACATTCTTAGATTATCACACAAACCAGTATTCCAATTTTAAGAAAAAAATGTCATTTTGGTATCTATTCCTGGGCCAATAACCAATCTATTAAAAAAAAATGTTGATCAGACGAGACATTCAGGTTACCACGTATAAACTAATATATTAATTTGTTTAATAAAATTGAGTTTATGTAAAGAAAAAAAGTTCTGAAGGAGTTAGTTTTGAAGATGGGATAGTGTAAGAAGAGAGATTGTGAAAGGAGTGTCGCTACGAAGAAAAAATCAGGGCTTAACCCACCTGCTGGGCGTTTAGAGGTTCATATGTTTACTTTCAAGTACCGCATGTCATGCCTATGTGTAGGTAGGCAAAGCTAATGGCTATAATCATAACTATAATTTTTAAAGTGGTGGACCGGTTAGTCAACGGAAGGCCTCTGTCAGATGACTCAAAGCTCCGGATGAGAGTAATTATATGACTAAGACCCGCGTCAAGAAACACTTGTCCTGTTTCTTGACAAACCTTTCCTAACCTAGCCTACTAGGTAGGCAGCAGTGGTCGGGAAGGTAAAAAGGAGCCAGTTGCTCCCCAACACATTACTCGCCCTGAGGCATCTGGGGATAATCTAGTTCAAAGTGGTAATCTAATGTGAAAAGGATTTTTTTAAGTGCCCATTAATAAAACGCATATTTACTCACAGCCCAATAACAAAATAGACATTTGAGTTAAATATACCAGCGCTCGGCGTTTGAAACCAACTTCAGTTAATTTAACTGTTAAAATAACAAATTGGCATCTAAAAAATCTGAAACTATACTGAATCCTTCGTTTGGTTACATTAATGAGCTTTTTGAGTTTGAAGCTGTTCATAAAAGATAATTTCATATCATAGCTCAGAAAATTAGATAGCACATAATTTTGTTAATTAAAATTGGAACCAAGCCAGTCCAGTAGCAATACAGTCCCTCTTAAGATACACTAACATTGAACGTTTGAAGCCAAGCAAAAAAAAAATTATAGTTATCACAGAAATTAGTAAATTATTGTCATATTTTAAAATTTACAAATTTGCACCTTTGCCCGTATAGTGATCACATCCTTTCTCTAACATGCACGAGCATTAAAAGTTTGAAGCCGATCAGAAGAGGTTTTCACAGGTTATACATTACAAATATTGAAAAAAAATGACAGACACAACGTGTATCCCCTTTGGGAAGAAATTACATGTTCATACACATTATCCTGGTTTGGTTACAAGTACATATACAAGGTATACAGGCCTAGCTATATACTTCTATATACTGCTATATAGAAAGCCCCTTGTTATGCAGAGCATTTTGTGCATATTAGGTCAATTTTGTCCCAGGATGCGACCCACACCAGTCAACTAACACCCAAGTACGTGTTTTACCAATAGGTGAACAGGGACAACAGGTGTCTTATGGAAACACGTCCTAATGTTTTCCAGCCGTACCAGGAAATCGATCCCCGGGCCTCCGTGTGCGAGCTGAGTGCGCTAGCGATCGAGCTACGGTTGATGTCTTATTGCACCTGTTACACAGAGACTAACGTATGTATCAAATGGTTATAATCATAACTATTTTTTTAAAGGGTTGGAGCGGTAAGCCAGCGAAAGGCCTCGGTTAGATAACCAAAAGCTCCAGCAGCGTGTCATCATATTACTAAGACCCGCATCAACAAACACTTCTGTTTCCTGACAAATCTTACCTAACCTGTTCCTGCTAAGTGAGCAACAGAGTTTAGTTCCTAGCCTCGTGGGCCCTGGTATGTCCACTTCTGAAAGTGTATGCTGTATAACCCCTGTGGTTTAGCGCTTCTTTTGATTATAATAATAATAATGAAACTGTGTATAGTGTGCGACTCCCACTTCCTCACCGGGCTCATTCCACTTACCACCTTGAGACCAAAAAAGTATTTACACGTTAGTGGCTCATGTGTTTCTTTAGCTTCCGTCTGTGCTTCCTTGCTCCTGTGCCGCAAATTTTAAGCAATCTGTTTTTATCTGCTCGGTCAAATTCCTTGAGTATTATGTATGTTGTAATCATGCCTCCCCTTGTCTTCTAGAGTCATCAGGTTCATTTCCTTTAGTGTCTCCTTGTAACTTGGTCTTCCTAGCTCCGGGACTAGTCTTGTTGCACATCTAGATTTTCTAGAATTTTTGTACGATTGATCTGATGGAGGCTCCACGCTGGTGCTGCATACTCCATGATAGGTCTGATATACGTCGTGTACAGAGTTATACAATATTCTTTGTTAGTTCCTGAAGGCAGTTCTGAGATTAACCTTTCACATCTAGCAAAATGTTGGAAGTGATATTCATACCAAGAGTTTTCTCACTGAGCGATATTTGTAATTTCTCACCTCAATAGCTGTATTTCATCTCTTGTCTTCTCTCCCCATCCCAAATTTGCATGTCCTTGCACTTATTGGGGCTAAATTCCAGTAACCACTTGCATGATCATTCTCACAGCTTGTCCAAGTCTGTAACCTGTCTTTATCCACTTTAATTTTTCGCATTTTTACGTCATCAGCCAACAATGATACATAGCATTCACTTCCCTCGGCAGGTCCCGAGGGGTCCCGAGATCCCCTTGAAACAGGTCCTTTAAAGTATAAGTGTGTCCTTATTTGTCCAGTTACTTCCACCTAGGATTTTGTATGTCGTAATACTGTCTCGACAGTATTGAAAGGAGCTCCAGGAGGATCTCCCTCTCAATACTAATACTAATCTGGTTGCAAATCGTTGGATCCCTTCAAGCTGCTTCACGCGCAGGGGTCAAATTACAGCTCCTGACCCCGCCTCTTCGCTGATCGCTACTAGGACCACTCTTCTAGCTTCAAGAGCCGTATTGTGTGTCTAGGTGTAGTTACACTGGCCTAGTTTTCGTTGCGAGGTAAGGAGGGGGTTGTGTCGCGGTTCCATACCTCGATTCTTTCACTGGCTCACGAGGTTCACAGTGAAAATTGCAGGTCTCATGGACCCTGTCATAAACTCTTGACGTTGTGTTTTCCGGAATCTTCTAACATTAGCTAATCATTCCACTTTCTAACCTCCCTCTGACTACAAAAAAGAAGTACTTCCGGATGTCCTTGTGAATAATTTATTCTTAGCTTCTCACAAAACTACTTCCTCACCACCAGTATATCACCACCACCACCTCTACTGCCGCCATCACCACCACCACCACCTCTACTGCCGCCATCACCACCACCACCACCTCTACTGCCGCCATCACCACCACCACCACCTCTACTGCCGCCATCACCACCACCAGCACCTCTACTGCCGCCATCACCACCACCAGCACCTCTACTGCCGCCATCACCACCACCAGCACCTCTACTGCCGCCATCACCACCACCAGCACCTCTACTGCCGCCATCACCACCACCAGCACCTCTACTGCCGCCATCACCACCACCAGCACCTCTACTGCCGCCATCACCACCACCAGCACCTCTACTGCCGCCATCACCACCACCAGCACCTCTACTGCCGCCATCACCACCACCACCACCTCTACTGCCGCAATCACCACCACCCACCTCTACTGCCGCCGCTACCACCACCACCCACCCCTCCAACAACCACCACCACCACCACCACCCACCCCTCCAACAACCACCACCACCACCACCACCCACCCCTCCAACAACCACCACCACCACCCACCCCTCCAACAACCACCACCACCACCCACCCCTCCAACAACCACCACCACCCATCCCTCCAACAACCATCACCACCCATCCCTCCAACAACCATCACCACCCATCCCTCCAACAACCATCACCACCCATCCCTCCAACAACCACCACCCATCCCTCCAACCATCACCACCCATCCCTCCAACCATCACCACCCATCCCTCCAACCATCACCACCCATCCCTCCAACCATCACCACCCATCCCTCCAACCATCACCACCCATCCCTCCAACCATCACCACCCATCCCTCCAACCATCACCACCCATCCCTCCAACCATCACCACCCATCCTCCAACCATCACCACCCATCCCTCCAACCATCACCACCCATCCCTCCAACCATCACCACCCATCCCTCCAACCATCACCACCCATCCCTCCAACCATCACCACCCATCCCTCCAACCATCACCACCCATCCCTCCAACCATCACCACCACCACCCATCCCTCCAACCATCACCACCACCACCACCACCCATCCCTCCAACCATCACCACCACCACCACCACCCATCCCTCCAACCATCACCACCACCACCACCACCCATCCCTCCAACCATCACCACCACCACCACCACCCATCCCTCCAACCATCACCACAACAGGTGGCAGTGGACCCATGAGGGTCGAAGCAGCCGGTAAGGGTTAGGTTACTTTGGTGATGTATGTGAGAAAATTGTAAATGCTGGGAGGGAGGGAGGGAAGAAACCAGGAGCAAACACGATCCACAACAACCTGTGAATCAAGAGGTGGGACCAGGAGCTGCATCTGGACGCCGCAAGTGCAACATGAGAGACTGAGTGAGGGTGATCATGTTGCAGTAATGGATCTACCAGCGTCTTAATAACCCCTCTCCCAATCCTCTCCCCTCCTAAGGCAAGAGAGGAAGAGAAGAAACACGTATACGCACGCGAGCACACACACCACACGCTATATATATATATATATATATTATTGTAACCACGAACGAGTGGTATTGATCAATAACAACACTGCACTAGCCAGGGTTCGAACCCATGTTGTACTGGCCCGTCATTGTGAGCGAGAACCACATGATGCCTTAACCACAGGACTACCCAATCCTACTTGGGTTTAACGCGTCATGTGGTTCTCGCTCATATATATATACACACACACACACACACACCCAGGCGACTAACACCCAGGTACCTATTTTACTGATGGGTGAACATGGACAGCAGGTGTCTTAAGGAGACACGTCCTAATGTTTCCACTCGTACTGGGGATCGACTCCCGGACCTCAGTGTGTGAGCTGAGTGCGCTAGCAATCGAGCTATGGGATTTCCCTTAGAATATACAACAAAATTGTAATAAACCTGTATTAAACACATTCACAAGTAAAATGTTTTAATATTCACTGTAAAATCGTTGAGTATTAAATTATTATTAAGCGCTAAACCCACAAGGGTCATACAGCACTGCTGAGTGTCTTTAAGAAATTAGTAGTGGTGATGTAGTGGCCCACTGCAGGTGTAAGGCTACCACTGCGGGTGTAAGGCTACCACTGCAGGTGTAAGGCTACCACTGCAGGTGTAAGGCTACCACTGCAGGTGTAAGGCTACCACTGCAGGTGTAAGGCTACCACTGCAGGTGTAAGGCTACCACTGCAGGTGTAAGGCTACCACTGCAGGTGTAAGGCTACCACTGCAGGTGTAAGACTACCACTGCAGGTGTAAGGCTACCACTGCAGGTGTAAGGCTACCACTGCAGGTGTAAGACTACCACTGCGGGTGTAAGACTACCACTGCGGGTGTAAGACTACCACTGCGGGTGTAAGGCTACCACTGCGGGTGTAAGACTACCACTGCAGGTGTAAGACTACCACTGCGGGTGTAAGGCTACCACTGCAGGTGTAAGGCTACCACTGCGGGTGTAAGACTACCACTGCGGGTGTAAGACTACCACTGCAGGTGTAAGACTACCACTGCGGGTGTAAGACTACCACTGCGGGTGTAAGACTACCACTGCGGGTGTAAGGCTACCACTGCAGGTGTAAGGCTACCACTGCGGTGTAAGGCTACCACTGCAGGTGTAAGGCTACCACTGCGGGTGCTCCTGGAAGGCTACCACTGCGGGTGTAAGCTACCACTGCGGGTAAGATACTGGGTAAGGCTACCACTGCGGGTGTAAGACTACCACTGCGGGTGTAAGGCTACCACTGCGGGTGTAAGGCTACCACTGCAGGTGTAAGGCTACCACTGCAGGTGTAAGGCTACCACTGCAGGTGTAAGGCTACCACTGCAGGTGTAAGGCTACCACTGCGGTGTAAGCTACCACTGCGGGTGTAAGCTACCACTGCGGGTGTAAGACTACCACTGCGGGTGTAAGGCTACCACTGCGGGTGTAAGACTACCACTGCGGGTGTAAGACTACCACTGCAGGTGTAAGACTACCACTGCGGGTGTAAGACTACCACTGCAGGTGCCATGGGTGTAAGGCTACCACTGCGGGTGTAAGACTACCACTGCGGGTGTAAGACTACCACTGCGGGTGTAAGCTACCACTGCGGGTGTAAGGACTACCACTGCGGTGTAAGACTACCACTGCGGGTGTAAGACTACCACTGCGGGTGTAAGACTACCACTGCGGTGTAAGACTACCACTGCGGGTGTAAGGACTACCACTGCGAGGTGTCAAGGCTACCACTGCGGGTGTAAGGCTACCACTGCGGGTGTAAGGCTACCACTGCGGGTGTAAGGCTACCACTGCGGGTGTAAGGCTACCACTGCGGGTGTAAGGCTACCACTGCGGGTGTAAGGTCACTGCGGTAAGGCTACCACTGCAGGTGTAAGGCTCACTGCGGGTGTAAGGCACCACTGCGGGTGTAAGGCTACCACTGCAGGTGTAAGACTACACTGGTAAGGCTACCACTGCGGTGTAGGCACCATGGGGTGTAAGGCTACCACTGGGTGTAAGGCTCCACTGCGGGTGTAAGGCTACCACTGCGGGTGTAAGGCACCACTGCGGGGTAAGGCTACCACTGCGGGTGTGGTCACTGGGTGAAAGGGTACCACTGCGGGTGTAAGGCTACCACTGCGGGTGTAAGGCTACCACTGCGGGTGTAAGGCTACCACTGCGGGTGTAAGGCTACCACTGCGGTGTAAGGCTCCCGCGGTAAGGCTACCACTGCGTGTGGCACTGTGTAAGCTACACGCGTGTGGCTACCACTGCGGGTGTAAGGCTACCACTGCGGTGTAAGGCTCCACTGGGGTGTAAGGCTACCACTGCGGGTGTAAGGCTACCACTGCGGGTGTAAGGCTACCACTGCGGGTGTAAGGCTACCACTGCGGGTGTAAGGCTACCACTGCGGGTGTAAGGCTACCACTGCGGGTGTAAGGCTACCACTGCGGGTGTAAGGCTACCACTGCGGGTGTAGGCTACCACTGCGGTGTAAGGCTACCACTGCGGGTGTGGCTCACTGAGGGGCAAGAGGCTACCACTGCGGTGTAAGGCTACCACTGCGGTGTAAGGCTACCACTGCGGTAGGCTAACTCAGTGTAGCTACATGCGTGTCGTCTACTTTCACTGTTCTAACCTTCACTTCAGTGTTTAACTGTAGTGGTCTGCTCCAACCTGTTCCGTTAGTCCTGTACGCTCCTTCAAGGAGGGAAGGATGGGGTCACTGTCACGCTCCTTCAAGGAGGGAAGGATGGGGGGTCACTGTCACGCTCCTTCAAGGAGGGAAGGATGGGGGTCACTGTCACGCTCCTTCAAGGAGGGAAGGATGGGGGTCACTGTCACGCTCCTTCAAGGAGGGAAGGATGGGGGTCACTGTCACGCTCCTTCAAGGAGGGAAGGATGGGGGTCACTGTCACGCTCCTTCAAGGAGGGAAGGATGGGGGTCACTGTCACGCTCCTTCAAGGAGGGAAGGATGGGGGTCACTGTCACGCTCCTTCAAGGAGGGAAGGATGGGGGTCACTGTCACGCTCCTTCAAGGAGGGAAGGATGGGGGTCACTGTCACGCTCCTTCAAGGAGGGAAGGATGGGGGTCACTGTCACGCTCCTTCAAGGAGGGAAGGATGGGGGTCACTGTCACGCTCCTTCAAGGAGGGAAGGATGGGGGTCACTGTCACGCTCCTTCAAGGAGGGAAGGATGGGGGTCACTGTCACGCTCCTTCAAGGAGGGAAGGATGGGGGTCACTGTCACGCTCCTTCAAGGAGGAAGGATGGGGGTCACTGTCACGCTCCTTCAAGGAGGGAAGGATGGGGGTCACTGTCACGCTCCTTCAAGGAGGGAAGGATGGGGGTCACTGTCACGCTCCTTCAAGGAGGGAAGGATGGGGGGTCACTGTCACGCTCCTTCAAGGAGGGAAGGATGGGGTCACTGTCACGCTCCTTCAAGGAGGGAAGGATGGGGGTCACTGTCACGCTCCTTCAAGGAGGGAAGGATGGGGGTCACTGTCACGCTCCTTCAAGGAGGGAAGGATGTGGGGTCACTGTCACGCTCCTTCAAGGAGGGAAGGATGGGGGTCACTGTCACGCTCCTTCAAGGAGGGAAGGATGGGGGTCACTCACGCTCCTTCAAGGAGGGAAGGATGGGGGTCACTGTCACGCTCCTTCAAGGAGGGAAGGATGGGGGTCACTGTCACGCTCCTTCAAGGAGGGAAGGATGGGTCACTGTCACGCTCCTTCAAGGAGGGAAGGATGGGGGTCACTGTCACGCTCCTTCAAGGAGGGAAGGATGGGGGTCACTGTCACGCTCCTTCAAGGAGGGAAGGATGGGGGGTCACTGTCACGCTCCTTCAAGGAGGGAAGGATGGGGGTCACTGTCACGCTCCTTCAAGGAGGGAAGGATGGGGGGGTCACTGTCACGCTCCTTCAAGGAGGGAAGGATGGGGGGGTCACTGTCACGCTCCTTCAAGGATGGAAGGATGGGGGGGTCACTGTCACGCTCCTTCAAGGAGGGAAGGAGGGGGGGGGGTCGCCCTGGGTTACTGGGTGACTATTGTAGGTGCCCCGTAGGTCGATCGCTAGCGTACTCAGCTCACACACTGAGGTCCGGGGGGTCGATCCCCGGTACGTGTGGAACATTAGGACGTGTTTCATTATGACACCTGCTGTCCCTGTTCACTCTTCAGTAAAATGGGTACCTGGGTGTTAATTGACTGGTGTGGGTCGCATCCTGGGGACAAAATTCACCTAATTTGCTCGAAATGCTCAGCATAACAAGCGGCTTTCTGTATAGTAGTATGTCATTGATGTCAGCTAGGACTGTATACCTTGTACACTTGTAGAAATAACTATTATTAATAATAATTATTACCTGATACTGTTACTTCTACGTGTTAGAATGTTACATGTTGGTGTCGGGGATCTAGGTAAATTTCGTAAGATCTACCCGTCATCTCGCATGTTGAAAATTAGACACATGCGCAACATCTGGGTACCTTTACTGTAGACGTTTCGCCCTCCAGTGGCTTTATCAGTACAAATTCAAGGACATAATTGGAAGACAGAAGAACTATATACAAAAGATGAGGTAATCAGTCTGATTATGTCCTTGAATTTGTATTGATAAAACCACTGGAGGGCGAAACGTCTATAATAAAGATACCCAGATGTTGCACATGTCTACTTTTCATCTTGTCGGTATTGTAAACCATTCATGTACATCTCGCATATTCTTGACAGATGGGGATTAGAAAAGACCAGCAACCTTGCCAGAGTGTAAAACTTTTAACAAGGTTCCGTTTCACATTCGTGAGAGGACGGTAGCTTCACCGTGGCTTCCTAGTTAGCTTCACCGTGGCTTCCTAGTTAGCTTCACCGTGGCTTCCTAGTTAGCTTCACCGTGGCTTCCTTATTAGCTTCACCGTGGCTTCCTTATTAGCTTCACCGTGGCTTCCTTATTAGCTTCACCGTGGCTTCCTTTATGATAACTTGCTGAGCTAGCATGTTAGCGTTGCGTTTTATTTTTTCAGTAAACAAAACTGACCCTAATAGATCCGTGGGAATAGTAGAGTGGGAGGTGAATAATTGTTGAATGGTGGTGATGGGTACAGTGGTGGTGGTGGGTACAGTGGTGGTGGTGGGTACAGTGGTGGTGGGTACAGTGGTGGTGGTGGGTACAGTGGTGGTGGGTACAGTGGTGGTGGTGGGTACAGTGGTGGTGGGTACAGTGGTGGTGGGTACAGTGGTATCTACACGGTGGGCAACCACTGAGAGGGTGTACCAGCTCCACTTGACAACCTTAGTCTCGAATGAAATCAATATTTCTCCTTAGAGATTTTGTTTATATAAGAAAAATGGATATACCAGCACTGTTCTGCTATCCTATTCTATACGACAGTTACACAGAAGGAACCCACGAACAAATGATTGTCGTATTCCATCACGCAGGATGGAATCTTTCAGCCTGAGCTGGAAGACTTCAGTAGGTTATCCTCAAGAATTCATCACCTAAGGCAGCTTCATAGATTTCGTTTATAAAAGCATATGTTTGATATATTAGGATATAAGGCTGGGGATACCTTGCTCTATCGAAATGCAGGTATTAATAGCAATAATTTGGACTTAATTGGGAAGGATATTTTCAGGATATTGTCCGGAAACAAAGGCCTTTAAATAAAGTCCAGACAAACATCAGGATGCCTATCGGGGATACATAGTAACTAGTGCGATAAAGCCTAACACAGTGGTGGGCAAAACATGGCCTCCGGCCCACATCCGGCTTGTCAAATAATTATATTCCATTCACCATTGTCTTAAAACATGAATGCAAATACAAGAACCGAAGAAAAACACTGAATGTCAAAGAAGTATTTTTATAAATCAATCTGTATTCCCAGAATGATAGTTACGTGATTATACACAATAGTCAAGGACAGCAAACCCGCTTATGAAGAACAGACAAAAAGGGTTTCCTGGGGTCGAGTCTTATCTCCTGTCCCCCCACCACTTTATACAAAAATCTCAAGCATTATTGGTGGTTGATTCCGCTGCTATTTTGTTTCCTGACAGGAAAAACCAGCTGAAGAGAATAAGTTTGTCAAGGTGAACTACGAGACGTATCAAATTTGTAACTAAAAACTTATTATGAGAATTTTGCCATATCGTGAGTTTGTGTGTTAGTACTAGGCCTCGTTTGACCCCTTCCCCCCTAGTACTAAACTGAGAACCTGCATCATTAGTTACTATAAGCTGTTTTGAATGTTTTTTTTTGTCTTAGGTGAGTGTGGAATAAGTGTATAATATATCCAGTGAGAGGCATAGAACAGTCGGTATTATGGTTCACGACTCGAAATACAAAAAAAAAATAAAACTGTCGGAACACATCAGAAGTTTCCAAGGGGAAATGGGCAGCTACCTTCTACAGGTGTTCCATCAGTCTGTGATTGCTGTGTGGGCCTGCGAATCTCTAGCAGCAACAGCCTGATTGACCCGGTAGTCAAGCCTAGCCTCAGGCCGGCCTGTGTGGGTAGAACCCTGGAAACAGGTCACTGGTATGAGAGATAACAAAAGACTGCCTAGTAGATCACTCGTTGGAGCTGCCAGAAATTTTAAGCTACACGAACACTTTCAACAAAGTATGATAACTTGAGAAGACTTAGTGATATTAATGCACTATATATTCCTATCTTATAATGGTTAACTGAAAGATATATACAGGTAATAATTAAGGTCTGAATAAAAATTAAATATGGACTGTAATACCGCTATATATTAACTAAATAAAACATTGAAGCTAAATTTTAAGGCATTAAATAAATATACTACTTAAAATTAATAGCTGTAGTAGATAACGATTAGCGTGGCTGTCGATGGAAGGTCAAATCTGACAGTTAAAATTAAGTGCTAAAAATAATTTATGACCACGTCATATAAATAAAACAGTGTTTTCTTACACTGCATTATCCACATTAAGGTCGTCGGTGAGTTTTAAAAATAACCAATGTTATGAAAATATTATTTTGTATACATTCCGATGAGTCATTTTGTACAGTATATATGGTAAGTACAATGCACTCAGAGCAACAGTGCTTGTATTCATAGTTTAATCCTTGTATGTATTAGTGATTAATTAAGGCGTTTTTCTTGCCCTGTGGTGTACAAGTAAAATTCAGCCTTATTTGATCCTTCGTGAAGTTTCTAGGCTTTAAACGTAACCAACCCACCATGGACATTATCCACTAGTGTCAATGATCAACTGGTTTCTCGACAAATTATAACCCTGTCTGAGGAAATTGAAACCTAAGGTATGAATATTTTATATTGCACAATAACTCGGGTTGGAAAGCTAAAACATGAAAATTTTGTATTACACGTCCATTATCCCGGGGAATAAAAATAATCCTGGGACCAGTAAGCTAAATGGAGACTTTCATTATATCCCATGCGAGAAGGGCTTTGACGTCTTGGTTAGTAGGAATATGAAGACGATTTATCAGTGTCCAAGTGTTCGCAATAAGGTTAATAAGCTCTTTGAATATACACACAGTGGTCACTTAATTAGGTACACCTTTCTAGTATTGGGTAGGGCCCCCCTTTCTCCCCAGAACAACCTGAATTCTTCCTGGCATGGATTCAACAAAGTGCTAGAAGCATTCCCTAGTGATTGTGGTCCATGTTGACATGATAGTATCAGGCAGTTGCTGCAGATTTATCGGCAGCAAAGGCAAGATGGATCCATGGATTCATGTTGTTTAAGACAAATTCTATAACACTACTATTTACATGTTGCAGCAGAAATCGCGATTCGTCAGACTTTTATTCATTCTTCAACTGTCCGGTTTTGGTGAGCCTGTGCCCACTGTAGCCTCAGTTTTTTTTTTCTTAGCTGACAGGGTAGAACCCAGTGTGGTCTTCTGCTGCTGTATTCCATCCACTTCAAGGTTCAACGTGTACATTCAGAGATGCTCTTCATACCACTGTTGTAATGCATGGTTACTTGAGCTACTGTCTCCTTACTGTCAGTCTGAACCAGTCTGGCCATTCTTCTCTGACCTCTCTTATTAACAAGGTGTTTTCGCTAACAGAACTGTCACTCGCTGGATGTTTTCTGTTTTTCACACTATTCTCTGTAAACTCTGGAGACTTGTGCGTCAAAATCACAGATCAACAGTTTGAGATACTCACCCCCTTCCCCCCCCTATCTGGCACCATCAATCATTCCACGGTGAAAGTCACTTGGATCACATTTCTTCCCCATTCTGATGTTTGGTCTGAACAACAACTGAACTTCCTGACCATGTCTATATGCTTTTAGGTATTGAGGTCCTGCCACATGATTGGCTAACTAGATATTTGCATTAATGAGGTGTATCTAATAAAGTGGCCATTGAGTATATAACTACAAAAAGTAAGTCACAAAAGCCCAAACGTCGTCCTAAAACTCGATACATCACTGATAAGGCTTTGGATGATGCTACGCAGTTCTGGTCTTAATATTATAGGATAGATATAAATGCGTTTGAAACAAATAAGGATGACCAAGTTAATTCCCTGTGCTAGGAATCTTTCCTACAAAGATAGATTGACTGATCTTTCACACACTTCAGAAGCGTATGAGGGGATATGATCGAGGTGTACAAGTGGGATATACATACATAAATGTTGTTTTCCTTATGCGAGGCAGTAGAGATAGCGACAAGTGATAATGTTGTCAGTGAGGCTCTTGAGGGCAGGATGTCCTTGTGATCTGGTGCAGGGAAGCTACCCTGCACTCCTGACTTCAACGCTTCGTCTACTTCCCTGCAACAGAAGACCATTGTTTAATTCACTTTATGGCTAGGACACAGAGGCGTCTGTCCAGCGCAGCCCTTACAGCCTCCTCTGTCATGATGCCAGCCCTTGTCCACTGCCTCCCTTGTTCCTCTCGCAACATCCTCACTATTGCGGTATTTTTACTAAGGAGCTTTACGCAAATGAAGTCTTGAAGGAAGGTAATGCGTTTGTAGCACGAGTGGCCGAGGAGGAGGGGGGGAGGAAGGGATGGATACTCGGCGAAACAGAGAGCTCTTAGTGAGTGTAAGGGTCACCGGAGAAGCGATGGTACTCTTTAAGCAAGCATACCACCTCACTGGTGAGGGAACGGATTGTGTGTTGCTCCCCCGATGATACTCAGGAAACGCTGCAAGTGGTGGAAATTTGTATACGTGGAACAAAAAAACTTGTAATGAAGGCTACGGGGGCGCAGGCAGGTTCAGAAATAGTTTCACTTCCCTTTTGGATGACTCGTATTTGTTTTAATGTTCTTCCTAGGATATAGGAGTGTTCACCGGATGTACGGCAATGTTCTGCACTGGAGGTCTGTTTAATAAATTACCAACTTTAATGAAGAAGGAACTATATAATTTAATTAGCTCTGGGTTCTTTCTCGAGGTAAAAATCTCAGTTCACAGAGATGAGGAAGGAAATGGAGGCGACTGTAATTGAGGGCAATGAATATTTTGCAAGTTTCCCACTAGTTCTTTCGTCTGACAGGACCTTGTGGGAGACAGTCACGGCTCAGATATCTTGTGGGAGACAGTCACGGCTCAGACATACTTGGTTATCACTGCACCTGCCTCCACAACACGGAGACAACAGAGGCCCACACACACACACACTTCTACCTGTTTCTGTATCCACATCCGGCTGCCACCTCCAACAATTGACTTCTTGATAGAGAATGAGACCGTCACGACTCGGGCTCTGTAATAAAAGCTCCCCCTGATAATACAATACTGCTGTGTGCATTAAACAGTTTGACTGTTTTTGGGTTATCCGAGGTAATTTACACATGTTACTATGAATGATAATTGTAATCATCTACATTTGTATAGTTGTACTTGTGTACCTGTACGTAAATAAACGTATTTACTTACACGTCCATCCATCCACGCCGCTTCCCTCCCCCCCATCCACACTGACATAAACGGTTACAAAAAATCTCGTGTTTGACCAAGCAGGAGCCGGACCATAACACCACAGGGCGCCGACCTCCTGTGCCCTCCAGGGAAGGAAGGGGATACGAGGGCAACAGCACGACGTGAGGGGTGTAAATGTGGGTATACTGGTGGATTTTTATTTTGTTCAGAGGAGTGGATTTATTGGGTAGTTCTCCTCTTCCTGCAACTAAATATACCTCCTCTATAGAAACTGGGCTGAACCACTCATCCTCCGAGTGAAAACATTGTCATAAGGACAGTATTGGGCAGCAGTACTCATTATAGGCAGACTACAAACGTTGACATTTCTTGACAAACACTAGACTATAAGTATTTGGCAGTTGAGTTTGTATGGTGACGTCAGTCACGTGAAATGTAAAATGGGTGAACGGGAGTCACACAAGACCCTTATAAATTAGAGTAGCTAAACATCCAACCATTTACAGACACGTCCGAGCAAACCATACGAGGAATGGTTAATCAGTTCATTATTAATGACAGGATATCTAAAATCTTGAAATTGAGCCACCCTTTGCATCATATAGATGGACGAGCATTTTCAATGGAAGTTTAACCTTGCAAGTGACCGGTGTTTGTGGTAATGACTTTAAGATTGTATTTAGTTTTCACTAAGATGATTGTGTATAATGTGAGATGGTAATGTTTGAAATGATTGTAATATCTTAATGTGGAAAACTGTCCAGCGAGATCTGACAGACTAATCCTGACCTCTGTAATTCCTATTTTTTTCGCTACCGCTCACAGGATGAGCTACAGATGCACAGTGAATAGCCGCTCACGAAGTGTTTCACTAAGATAAGATTTGTTCGGAATTTTAACCCGGAGGGTTAGCCACCCAGGATAACCCAAGAAAGTCAGTGCGTCATCGAGGACTGTCTTGCTTGTATTGGGGTCCTTTACTCTTGTCCCACCACACTAGTCCACTAACACCCAGGTATCTACTTACTGCTAGGTGGACTGGGACAATGGTGTAAGGAAACATGCCCAATGTTTCCACCCGTGCCGGGAATTGAACCACGGACAATGCGAGACGAGTGCGTTGCCAACAAATCCATGAGACATGTTACATAATACGAACTTGCATTACAAATAAAATTTAAAGTATCAGTACTTCAGAATTCTTGTAAAATAATAATAATAATAATAATTTATTATTATTACCACCACCACCAATGTACAGTACGGTGTCCCGTAGCTCGATTGCTAGCGCACTCAGCTCACACACTGAGGTCCGGAGTTCGAATCTCCGGTACGGCTGGAAAACATTAGGACGTGTTTCCATAAGACACCTGCTGTCCCTGTTCACCCATCAGTGTAAAATGGGTACCTGGGTGTTAGTAGACTGGTGTGGGTCGCATCCTGGGACAAAACTGACCTAATTTGCCCGAAATGCTCAGCATAACAAGAGGCTTTCTATATAGTAGTATGTCATTAATGTCAGCTATGGACTGTATACCTTGTACATGTAGAAATAAAGATATTATGTGTTATGCAGAATAGTACACTATATATCCTCGTTGTCTTACAAAGGCTTGCCTTAGCTAAGTGGCTCTGATTTACAATATTTATCAGTAGTTTACATGTCATGATACTCTGTAATAATCAGGAGCCGCTCGAGTACTCTTCAGTGCTGTAAAATATTATAATAACCGTGAGTTTACTAGTAAACAGTTGTTTCTTAGTATTCTTTTACAATTGCTGAGGTTGTTAGAGTATTCTTAGTAAGAATTAGGGCAGTATAATAAACTGTGAGGATGTAACATCAGCAGTAGGAAGTGGTTGGCAAAGTGTGTAGGGAGGGGGTTGCCCTCACTTCCAGCGTGGGGGCAAGGAGACCCCTGTCAGTGTGAGGAAGGGGAGCTGTGTCCCCTTTTTAGTATAGGGGACGGCGGGGCCATAACCCCCTCCCCCTTTTTCACTTTTGTAGTGGGGAGTTTTAACCTCCCTCTCAGGGTGGGGCGTAGTGTACCCTTTGGTTGGGGGCGAGGAGGCTTGAATACCGTCAGTGTAGGGTGGGAATGAGGACGCTTGTGCGCACACAGTGAGCCCCCACACACAGTGAGCCCCCACACACAGTGAGCCCCCACACACAGTGAGCCCCCCCACACACAGTGAGCCCCCCAACACAGTGAGCCCCCCACATACACAGTGAGCCCCCCCACACACAGTGAGCCCCCCCCACACACAGTGAGCCTCCCACATACACAGTAAGCCCCCCTCACACACAGTAAGCCCCCACACACAGTAAGCCCCCCACACACAGTAAGCCCCCCACACACAGTGAGCCTCCCCACACACAGTGAGCCCCCACACACACAGTGAGCCCCCACACACAGTGAGCCTCCCCACACAGTGAGCCCCCACACACACAGTGAGCCCCCACACACAGTAAGCCCCCCACACACAGTAAGCCCCCAACATACACAGTGAGCCCCCACACACAGTGAGCCCCCCACACACAGTGAGCCCCACATACACAGCCCCACTGGAGGACAGGAGAGAAATGGGGGACATGATAACGACATATAAAATACTGAGAGGAATTGACAAGGTGGACAGACAGAATGTTCCAGAGATGGGACACAACAACAAGGGGACACAGTTGGAAGTTGAAGACTCAGATGAATCACAGGGATGTTAGGAAGTATTTCTTCAGTCAGAGTGGTCAGGAAGTGGAATAGTTTGGGAAGTGATGTAGTGGAGGCAGGATCCATTCATAGCTTTAAGGAGAGGTATGATAAAGCTCATGGTGCGGGGAGTGACCCAGTAGAGGCCAGTGAAGAGGCGGGGCCAGGAGCTATGAATCGACCCCTCCAACCACAACTAGGCGAGTACAGTGAGCCCCCACATACACACAGCCCCCACATACACACAGCCCCCACATACACACAGCCCCCACATACACACAGTGAGCCCTCCCCCACACAGTGAGCCCTCCCCCCACACACAGTGAGCCCTCCCCCCACACACAGTGAGCCCTCCCCCCACACAGTGAGCCCTCCCCCCCACACAGTGAGCCCTCCCCCCCACACAGTGAGCCCTCCCCCCCACACAGTGAGCCCTCCCCCCCACACACAGTGAGCCCTCCCCCACACAGTGAGCCCTCCCCCCCACACACAGTGAGTCCTCCCCCACACACAGTGAGCCCTCCCCCACACACAGTGAGCCCTCCCCCACACAGTGAGCCCTCCCCCACACAGTGAGCCTACCATACACTCAGCCTCATCCCCACACAGTGAGCCCTCCCCCACACATAGCCCTCCCCACACAGTGAGCCCTCCCCCCACACACACAGTGAGCCCCCCCCCACACACAGTGAGCCCTCCCAGCACACACAGTGAGCCCTCCCCCACACACAGTGAACCTACGATACACTCAGCCTCATCCCCCACACATTGAGCCCCCAACACACACAGTGAGCCTCCCCACACACATACACATTGAGCCCCCACTCACACAAAGAGGCTGCTAATAATTACAATAAGCCACTAATGATAGCGTCTAATTTCCGTGTGGTTTATATTGCACATCCTGAGAGGCTGGTTTATGAGGGTTCTAACATGGTCATGTGTTTGTATGCAAGTCACCACGCTGCTGCTCTCTCCTCACTCAACACAAGACGAATTTTACATCCAATATTAATCGTCATTACCGGACTATCGTCATTACCGGACTATCGTCATTACCGGACTATCGTCATTACCGGACTATCGTCATTACCGGACTATCGTCATTACCGGACTATCGTCATTACCGGACTATCGTCATTACCGGACTATCGTCATTACCGGACTATCGTCATTACCGGACTATCGTCATTACCGGACTATCGTCATTACCGGACTATCGTCATTACCGGACTATCGTCATTACCGGACTATCGTCATTACCGGACTATCGTCATTACCGGACTATCGCCATTACCGGACTATCGCCATTACCGGACTATCGCCATTACCGGACTATCGCCATTACCGGACTATCGCCATTACCGGACTATCGCCATTACTGGTAGTCCGTTATACAGAAGTTTGAATTTTAGAGGTAATGCAGCACCTTGGGAATGCTTGGCAATCCTGTTTGATCCGATGAAGGGGAAGGTAGCTCAAATTCCTTGAATCAAGAAACCTTCACCTGCAGTGAACTTACAGTATATGCATCCATCCTTTCCCACATTTATGCTAAGAAAAAGTACCTGTTGAGTACTGTATGGGTAAACTGAGTGAAGTAAATAATGAATCTGAATGTTATTGGAATGTAGTTAGAAGTCTGAGTAGATCTATAATTTACTATAATAACATGAACCTAGATAAGCATGTCTGCGGAGCAACTTGTAAACAGCCTATGTAGTAGCCAGACTTAGCCTTGGTTATAGGTATTTCTAGGAGTTAGGTAAACATGCGTATTATCAAACTAAATGGAAAATGTGGTCAGCCTTATGGTCACTTTCTTGAACACTGAGTGCTTGCTAGTCCACTTACTGAGCAATATACAGATATAATAACCTACAGTATGCGATAGGTCAAGATATCTTAATGAAAATAATTTATCAGATATTTTAATTCAATATCCTAAATTTTCCTGTAACAGATGATACATAAATTGTAAATGAATATCAAGATGTACTCCTGTTAACACTTTTTGAGGCCTAGTTTCTAGGAGTTTTCTGTATCTAAATGTTCTTGTGCTACCGTCCACAGAGCGGATCTGGGGTCCTCGATATAACCAGCTGCTTAGGCGGCAAAATCTAAATGTTTCCTCCTTTGGAGCATCCTACTCTACCCTACCTGTAGTGTGCCTCGTGCATATTCCAAGGGTCAGTGGCACCGTTGACCATGCCTCCCTGTAGATCAGGTCCTGATCAACTAGGCTGATCAATCTTGGTGAAAGACGCTCTTGTGCCAAACAAAAATTGGTTAAATTCTCGCAAACATAGTATAGTGCTCCTACACACTCGTATGTTATATGCTTTTATCAGCATATTCACGCATAAACGTTCCCACTTTGTGCTAAGTTAATCTATATTTTATAGCGTTTTTACCTTCCAAGTAACGGACGGAGGATCGAAACTCAAGTCATTTCACTATATAACCCAACACGGGTTTAGTACCTAATACAAGGAATTACTTATAATAATTCCATCACGTACTTCTGGCTGTGTTCAGGAAGATTATTGGTCTGGTTGTGTGCTCAGGAGCAAGACTGCTCTGATTGTGTTTTATAGACATAACACTGGTCTGATTGTGTGTTCCAGAAGATTGGTCCGATTGTATCCTCAGGAAGTAAGCTTGGCCTGACTGTGTCCTCAGGAAGTAAGCTTGGCCTGACTGTGTCCTCAGGAAGTAAGCTTGGCCTGACTGTGTCCTCAGGAAGTAAGCTTGGCCTGACTGTGTCCTCAGGAAGTAAGCTTGGCCTGACTGTGTCCTCAGGAAGTAAGCTTGGCCTGACTGTGTCCTCAGGAAGTAAGCTTGGCCTGACTGTGTCCTCAGGAAGTAAGCTTGGCCTGACTGTGTCCTCAGGAAGTAGCTGGCCTGACTGTGTCCTCGGGCGGCCTGACTGTGTCCTCAGGAAGTAAGCTTGGCCTGACTGTGTCCTCAGGAAGTAAGCTTGGCCTGACTGTGTCCTCAGGAAGTAAGCTTGGCCTGACTGTGTCCTCAGGAAGTAAGCTTGGCCTGACTGTGTCCTCAGGAAGTAAGCTTGGCCTGACTGTGTCCTCAGGAAGTAAGCTTGGCCTGACTGTGTCCTCAGGAAGTAAGCTTGGCCTGACTGTGTCCTCAGGAAGTAAGCTTGGCCTGACTGTGTCCTCAGGAAGTAAGCTTGGCCTGACTGTGTCCTCAGGAAGTAAGCTTGGCCTGACTGTGTCCTCAGGAAGTAAGCTTGGCCTGACTGTGTCCTCAGGAAGTAAGCTTGGCCTGACTGTGTCCTCAGGAAGTAAGCTTGGCCTGACTGTGTCCTCAGGAAGTAAGCTTGGCCTGACTGTGTCCTCAGGAAGTAAGCTTGGCCTGACTGTGTCCTCAGGAAGTAAGCTTGGCCTGACTGTGTCCTCAGGAAGTAAGCTTGGCCTGACTGTGTCCTCAGGAAGTAGCTTGGCCTGACTGTGTCCTCAGGAAGTAAGCTTGGCCTGACTGTGTCCTCAGGAAGTAAGCTTGGCCTGACTGTGTCCTCAGGAAGTAAGCTTGGCCTGACTGTGTCCTCAGGAAGTAAGCTTGGCCTGACTGTGTCCTCAGGAAGTAAGCTTGGCCTGACTGTGTCCTCAGGAAGTAAGCTTGGCCTGACTGTGTCCTCAGGAAGTAAGCTTGGCCTGACTGTGTCCTCAGGAAGTAAGCTTGGCCTGACTGTGTCCTCAGGAAGTAAGCTTGGCCTGACTGTGTCCTCAGGAAGTAAGCTTGGCCTGACTGTGTCCTCAGGAAGTAGCTTTGGCCTGACTGTGTCCTCAGGAAGTAAGCTTGGCCTGACTGTGTCCTCAGGAAGTAAGCTTGGCCTGACTGTGTCCTCAGGAAGTAAGCTTGGCCTGACTGTGTCCTCAGGAAGTAAGCTTGGCCTGACTGTGTCCTCAGGAAGTAAGCTTGGCCTGACTGTGTCCTCAGGAAGTAAGCTTGGCCTGACTGTGTCCTCAGGAAGTAAGCTTGGCCTGACTGTGTCCTCAGGAAGTAAGCTTGGCCTGACTGTGTCCTCAGGAAGTAAGCTTGGCCTGACTGTGTCCTCAGGAAGTAAGCTTGGCCTGACTGTGTCCTAGGAAGTGCTTGGCCTGACTGTGTCCTCAGGAAGTAAGCTTGGCCTGACTGTGTCCTCAGGAAGTAAGCTTGGCCTGACTGTGTCCTCAGGAAGTAAGCTTGGCCTGACTGTGTCCTCAGGAAGTAAGCTTGGCCTGACTGTGTCCTCAGGAAGTAAGCTTGGCCTGACTGTGTCCTCAGGAAGTAAGCTTGGCCTGACTGTGTCCTCAGGAAGTAAGCTTGGCCTGACTGTGTCCTCAGGAAGTAAGCTTGGCCTGACTGTGTCCTCAGGAAGTAAGCTTGGCCTGACTGTGTCCTCAGGAAGTAGCTTGGCCTGACTGTGTCCTCAGGAAGTAAGCTTGGCCTGACTGTGTCCTCAGGAAGTAAGCTTGGCCTGACTGTGTCCTCAGGAAGTAAGCTTGGCCTGACTGTGTCCTCAGGAAGTAAGCTTGGCCTGACTGTGTCCTCAGGAAGTAAGCTTGGCCTGACTGTGTCCTCAGGAAGTAAGCTTGGCCTGACTGTGTCCTCAGGAAGTAAGCTTGGCCTGACTGTGTCCTCAGGAAGTAAGCTTGGCCTGACTGTGTCCTCAGGAAGTAAGCTTGGCCTGACTGTGTCCTCAGGAAGTAAGCTTGGCCTGACTGTGTCCTCAGGAAGTAAGCTTGGCCTGACTGTGTCCTCAGGAAGTAAGCTTGGCCTGACTGTGTCCTCAGGAAGTAAGCTTGGCCTGACTGTGTCCTCAGGAAGTAAGCTTGGCCTGACTGTGTCCTCAGGAAGTAAGCTTGGCCTGACTGTGTCCTCAGGAAGTAAGCTTGGCCTGACTGTGTCCTCAGGAAGTAAGCTTTGGCCTGACTGTGTCCTCAGGAAGTAAGCTTGGCCTGACTGTGTCCTCAGGAAGTAAGCTTGGCCTGACTGTGTCCTCAGGAAGTAAGCTTGGCCTGACTGTGTCCTCAGGAAGTAAGCTTGGCCTGACTGTGTCCTCAGGAAGTAAGCTTGGCCTGACGGTGTCCTCAGGAAGTAAGCTTGGCCTGACGGTGTCCTCAGGAAGTAAGCTTGGCCTGACTGTGTCCTCAGGAAGTAAGCTTGGCCTGACTGTGTCTTCTAGAAGTTATTTATCTTAAGAGTTTATCAGCGTCAATTTCGCAACGCTTCCTGTAAATTATTTTGTTTAAGTTAGTTAAGCTGAGTTAGGTTAGTTTAGGCAAGGTTAAGTTAGTTCAGGCTGAGTTAGGTTAGTTTAGACAAGGTTAAGTTACATACTGTTAAAACACATTTAACCGCAAATAAGCGAACTGAAGAAAGTCCAGTAGGTCTGGCAGCGAGGTACCGAACATAACCGAGAAACGTCAGCATCCCCACGAAACTGAGATAAACCAGATTTGAGCCAGTGAAAGGGAAAAGTAGCTCTAACTGAAGTTTCTCAGCTCTCTCTCTTTCTCTCTCAGAGAGAGAGAGAGAGGGGGGGGGGAATTCCAGTCTCATTTTTATCGATTTTTCATCACCTTGAGTTGAATGACCCATACGAGTGTAGCGCTTCATGTAAACATGAAAACTTTAGTAATGTTTCCAGAGTATCAGAGTTAAGAAAAAAAAAGATGAACTCGTGACTAGTAGTGAATCAGTTTACACGCGCTACCAGCAGCGACTCGCACAGGTTCAAATCCCCGGGCCTTGTGAACTGTACGTAAGGGTTCTGAAGGAATGTCAAGAGGAGCTTAGCAAACCTTTGGCCAATCTTTTCAACTTATCACTACAAACTGGCATAGTGCCAGATAAGTGGAAAATGGCAAATGTGATGCTTATTTTCAAGGCAGGAGACAGGTCCTTAGCTTCGAACTATAGACCAATAAGCCTAACCTCCATAGTAGGAAAATTTATGGAATCAGTAATTGCCGAGGCAATTAGTAGCCATCTTGAAAGGCATAAATTGGTTAACAAATCTCAGCACGGTTTTACAAAAGGGCGATCCTGCCTTAGGATTTTTTTTTCACTAAGGTATTTGAGGGGGTAGATCATGGTAATGAATACGATAGTGTATATATATGGACTTCAGTAAGGTTTTTGATAGTCCCACATCAGAGACTATTGAAGAAAATTAAGGCACACGGAATATAATTTTTTTCCTGGATAGAGGCGTGGTTGACAGATAGGCAGCAGAGTGTTTGCATAAATGGGAAGAAATCAAAGTGAGGAAGCGTTACGAGCGGTGTTCCACAGGGTCAGTGTTGGGCACCTTGTTGTTCACAATCTACATAACGACATAGATGAGGGAATAAATAGCGACATAAGCAAGTTTGCTGATGACACCAAAATAGGCCGACGAATTCATTCTGACGAGGACATTAGAGCACTCCAGGAAGATTTGAATAGACTGATGCAGTGGTCGGAGAAGTGGCAGATGCAGTTCAGTATAGACAAACGCAAAGTTCTAAACATTGGACAGGAAAATAACCATGACACATATAAACTAAATAATGTAGATCTTTACTGATTGCGAAAAGGATTTAGGAGTTCTGGTTAGCAGTAATCTAAAACCAAGACAACAGTGCATAAGTGTTCGCAATAAAGCGAACAGAATCCTTGGCTTCATATCAAGAAGCATAAATAATAGGAGTCCTCAGGTTGTTCTTCAACTCTGTATATCCTTGGTTAGGCCTCATTTACATTATGCTGCACAGTTTTGGTCACCATATTACAGAATGGATATAAATGCACTGGAAAACGTACAAAGGAGAATGACAAAGTTGATCCCATGTATCAGAAATCTTCCCTATGAGGATAGACTGAGGGCCCTGAATCTGCACTCTCTAGAAAGGCGTAAAATTAGGGGAGATATGATTGAGGTGTATAAATGGAAAACAGGAATAAATAAAGGGGATGTATATAGAGTGCTAAAAATATCTAGCCAAGACAGGACTCCCAGCAATGGTTTTAAGTTGCAAAAATTCAGATTCAGGAAGGATATAAGAAAGCATTGGTTTGGTAATAGAGTTGTGGATGAGTGGAACAAACTCCCGAGTACCGTCATAGAAGCTAAAACATTGTGTAGTTTTAAAAATAGGTTAGATAAATACATGAGTGGGTGTGGGAGGGTGTGAGTTGGACCTGACTAGCTTGTGCTATTAGGTCTGATGCCGTGCTCCTTAAGTGAATGTGACCTGACCTGACTAGGTTGGGTCATTGGCTTAAGCCGGTAGGATACTTGGACTTGCCTCGCATGGGCCAGTAGGTCTGCGGCAGTGTTCCTTCTTTCTTATGTTCTTATGTAAATGTTCAGAATCCAGGGCACTGGGTCACCTTATTGTGGTAACGAGGCTTGAGCGGTTAAGAATTTAGTATTGCATTTTTTCGGCCTACTTAGTGGGGAGATTTTCTCTTTTGCCAATTTTTTTTTTACCTGTGACTGGAACAAATTATATAATGGTATGTACTGCGATTAATGGGTGTTACTGCCACTGTAGCCGCCGCCGCTGACACTAGTACATAGGATGGATACTCTTGGGTTGTGATACATGGGTTTGTCACCACCACCACCGCCGCCGCCGCTGACACTAGTACATAGGATGGATACTCTTGGGTTGTGATACATGGGTTTGTCACCACCACCGCCGCCGCTGATAGTGTCTAGCACTGTCACTTTTGTGGCTCCTAACACTGTTGCTATCCACTATGATACCAGGTGTCTAAAATAGTGTGAATTCTAACACTATGTCCTCGTCAAACCTTGATTTACCATGCAGGGCGGCACCATCCTGCAGGCTGGCACTGCCTAATACGGTGGCATTTACCATCGTGGTGGCAGTGAGAGGCGAGACACTAGATCCGGGAGGTAAACATATCTTTCATATTATGCCATAAAGTCCCTTGTCAACCTATTGCTTGCTCATATAACGTGCTGTGTGAAACCTCTGACTTACTACACTACTCTATATTGTCACTCATTTTTTTTCTTGCTAGTGTCAGATGTCAACAGGTTAGAACAAGGAATATCTAATATCACTTAGCAGGGAGCAGGACGCAATAACAAAGTCAGAGGTTACAACAAGGTTCTGAATAAAGTGTAAACGTAGATAGGGTGTGTACTCACCTATTTGTATTCACCTATTTGTGATTGCAGGGGTCGATTCATAGCTCCTGGCGCTGCCTCTTCACTGATCGCTACTAGGTCACTCTCTCCCTGCTCTATGAGCTTGATCAAACCTCGTCTTAAAACTATGTATGGTTCATTCCTCCACTACGTCACTTTCCAGACTATTCCACTTCCTGTGTTTATTTACCTGGTTAGGGGTATCGATTACAAATAGGTTGAAAGTAGTTCTCCCTTGTAGAGTTCTCACCCGTTGGGTGAGGACAGTGTGAAGAGACTTAGTGCTGCTTTTCCCAGAGGATCAGCAGTGTGGGAAGTGTTTGAGGGAGTCTTGCTGGTGTGGACTCGACCTAAGCTCATGGCTTAGTGTAGTCTTAGTGACCATCTTATACCTTGGGAATGTTTTTCCTCTCCTCACAAACTATGCAAACCTTTGGCAGGGATGAGTTGCTCCCACACCTTCTGTGGGTGTGGTGGAACAAATTTATGGCTCCCACACCTTTTGTGGGTGTGGATCAAATGTATGGCTTCCATACCTTGTGTAAGTGTGGATCATGTGTGGTTCCCACACCTGTGGGTGTGGTGAATCAAGTATGTGGGAGGCCAACCTATTTTCGTATTAATAAGATAATTCTTTTGCGTGGTTCCCAGCATATTTTTTTTAAACTCTTCCTGTGACTAGAAATATGCTTTGCTTAAGTTTGTGTTGGGATCAACTTAGGTTACACAAACTTGTGGAAACTTATTTCTAACCACAAATAAGCGACCTGTCTAACAAGATAATGGTTGAGCACAAGCAGTTAACGTTCAGATCTATACAAATATCACTAGTAATGAGAGGATGGGTTGAAGAATTGGTTGGTGTGGCCTGAGCAGGTGGTGCCAGGCTACCACCAGTCTTGGTGGAACTTGTTACTAATTCTGCCATTACTGATATCGTCAAGTAGATGCATGACGATATCTACGTTGCTGTACTGAGTCTCACTTAATCGACCCTTCCCGTGTGATGGAGTATGACACGGAAACAAAGCTAGCTTTTGTTCCATGTAACTTTCGTGTAGAATACGGTAGCCGTACGTTGCAGGTGTTCTCGGCATGTACCTCGTATAGAATAGTGTTGCTGCCCATTGTAGTTGTTCCTACTGTATGATAGAATTACCGCAGGCGTTCCATCATGTAACGTGTATATATAATAAGGTAGCCAGGCTGAGGTTCCTAGCAATATAGTATCACTGATCCCACGCTACGGCTTCACAAACACTGATCCCACGCTACGGCTTCACAAACACTGATCCCACGCTACGGCTTCACAAACACTGAACGGTTCCCTAGAGTCATGGACATCACACATTGTCATGTGTTCTATCTGATGCGTGTCGTCAAAGGTGATTCCCATATATTATTGTGTGTATTCTCGCCCATATTACTGCCATTAAACTTTAAATGGAGTAAAGTTTGAAGTTACATTGTCCTTCACTAAACATTTTATTTGTATATATTACATCGTATGGGATATAATGTACTGTATCTTATAGTGTATAATAAATATTTCATAATTGAACCTCCGCTTAAGCTAGGGTTAAGTTGGTGCCATTAAATTTAAGTACGAGTTACGAATAATTTTTTTTTTTGGTATTAAACCTTCACTTAACACAGTAATCTGTTTTATTTTGTTCATTTATTTGCAGCGTCAGTATTGTCATGTGCATAATTATGGGAGCAATGTGCTCTACCAGTAGCAATTATTATCATTGATGTAATGTCTGGCAGAGGATTTTTAACAGCAAACATAAGTCTAGCAGGTATAGTTGGTATATAATAATTTCAAAGGTTAAATGGCTGTCAAAATGTCCATGAGTGATATCCGTAGAGAGTACGAAGGAAGACTTAACCATACCACAAGAACCATCCACTGCGGGATATGGTAAGACAAGTTCCAGGTTCCCTGCGCAGAGGTAAATACCACAATCAACAAAAAGCTGCTCTGGGCAGCTTGAACATGCATAAGAAATATTTGCAATGAGCGCTATTTCTTGGAGAATATATATATATATATATATTATGCACTTTCAACACGCCGGCCGTGTCCCACCGAGGCAGAGTGACCCAAAAGAAAAAAACGAGTTTCGCCTTTTATTTATTAATATATACAGGAGAAGGGGTTACTAGCCCCTTGCTCCTGACATGTTAGTCGCCTCTTACGACACAAACCAAGACATATTAGCGAGAAAGATTAGAACCCCAGGTACAGAACAGCACAGACGACAGGAATGGTGATTCATAACAGTAAAAGACAAGAAACATACCTAGAGCAAGAAAGACAAAATGGTGAAACCACAGGAAATGTATTCCGGGTAGGATAACGAAGTCAACACAGGAAACACTCAATTATTTTCACTCAGAGATGTGCGAATTATTATTAATAAGACAGTGTTTTGACCTGAGTTCCCAGAATTCTACCTAAAAAGACGTTCAGATATACCTGCCTGGAGTCTACCTGGAGGGTATAGAACTAGTGTGACTAGTCACTGGTCCAAGTCAGACCGAAACGTGATCATAAGTTTTTCTGCTACGTGCGGGTATTTGTGTATTGTTCCAGTCACCGTTTTATTCTTTCTATATAGAACTACGCATGAAGTGAGACACCGGAACAATGGGCACAATTTATGAATAAGGTAAAAACATTAAGTAGACGTTTTTCAGACTAAATCTACTACCTCAGCCAAGTGAGACTTGACTCAGTCTGGTGAGCTGCGGGAGTATACCCTCGAGGCCGATCACAGGTATATCACAGATACGTAATACATAGTGAATGTACTATCAAAATTAAAAGTCAGCGACTGAAGGCCGCCAATTACCCTGAATTTGCTCGTCCTCCATTACAGTGCTCAGCACTTGCTTGGCTGTTGCCAGCCACCCCAACTAATTTTCTAGAATTTTTACCCATCAAGGTACGGGGAAGGTGCTTCGATACAGGTAAAGGGCTCTTGATCCAAGGCCTTGGAACTACCATCACAGTCTTCCTGGCTCAGTGCTACATGTATATATACAGTATATATACACTAGACTCTTTACAACAATGCTTCTTTTTATATTTTTAAAGAAATTGGATATACTTTAGTAGTGTCAGCCTGAGCTGGGAGACTTTAGTAGTGTCAGCCTGAGCTGGGAGACTTTAGTAGTGTCAGCCTGAGCTGGGAGACTTTAGTAGTGTCAGCCTGAGCTGGGAGACTTTAGTAGTGTCAGCCTGAGCTGGGAGACTTTAGTAGTGTCAGCCTGAGCTGGGAGACTTTAGTA
>WNWK01006397.1:0-20000 GCA_009830355.1 Cherax destructor
CCTCTCATACTTCCCCACACTGGATGACTTTCCTCTCATACTTCCCCACACTGGATGACTTTCCTCTCATACTTCCCCACACAAGATAAATATTAATGGTGGTCCAGAGGACCTGCAGCTTCTCTACAAGCACAACTGTGCTTGCATCAAGAGTGGCTTGTACGCTTGACGTTAGTGGCATGGTGGACCAATGGACTAAAGTGTCGATAAATCATGGTAGTTTCTCAAGAAGTGATTAAATATCTCGGGTTCGATTCCTAACTGGTCGTATATATATATATATATATATATATATATATATATATATATATATATATATATATATATATATATATATATATATATATACTAGAGAGAGAGAGAGAGAGAGAGAGAGAGAGAGAGAGAGAAGAAGTTCCCAGGCAGCGCTCTTATCTTCATGCCTGTGTAGTCCCTCCCTTGTAGTTTTGCTTCATTCGTCCTGCCCTTCCTGTTTTCCTTTCTACTTGTAACTCTACTATGTATTTGAAGCTCAGAACCATGTGGTCACTAGCCCCAAGGGGCCTTTCATATGTGATGTCCCCAATATCTGCACTTCTCAAAGTGAATACTAGATCCAGTCTTGCTCGTTCATCCTCTCCTCTTTCTCTGGTAGTGTCCCTTACGTGTTGGTACATGAGGTTTTCCAGTACCACCTCCATCATCTTAGCCCTCCAAGTTTCTGGTCCCCTATGTTGTTCCAGGTTATCCCAGTCGATTTCCTTGTGAATGAAGTCACCACTAATCAGCAGCTTTGCCTTACTCACATGAGCCCTTCTGGCAACATCAGCCAGTGTGTCAACCATCGCTCTATTACTCTCATCATACTCATGCCTTTGCCTCCTGCTGTTCTGTGGTGGGTTATAAATCACTCCAATTACCACCTTGGGACCTCCAGACTGAAGTGCTCCTATTATGACGTCTCTTTTTTCTCCTCTGTCTCCCCTCTCCAGCTCATCAAAATCTTTTTGGTTATTGATGAGCAGTGCCACTCCTCCACCCCCTCTGTCTTTCCTCAGGATCTGATATCCCGTTGGAAATATGGCATCAGTTATAATTCCTGTGAGCTTGGTTTCTATGAGAGCTACGATGTCCAGTGATGCCTCTTTGATTCATTCGTGCCACTCTTCCCACTTATTCGTCATTCCATCAGCATAGGTGTTCTATACCTTCAGTTTCCTCTCCAACACTGTGTTCTGAGGTTCTGTGGGGGTGGGGAAACCTGGCAGTGTGCCCTGGGATTCTACAGCGTAGTGTGGGGTGGGGGATGTAAGTGTGGATTGTGGTTTGTGTTGTAATAGCTTGTTTTAGTTGTGTGGTTCTGGGGGTGGTTTTGTTTGTGCTTGCGCTTGTTGCTGTGCCCTGCTCTGGTTGTCATCTGCTGACTCTTTCCTTGTTTATCTTCCTAGCCCTTCGTTTCTATGTCCTCTCTCTCAACTGCTGTTATTTTGTTCTTGTTCTGTCTCGGTCTAGGAACACCCTCTTGTACCATGACGATTCCTTCAGTCTTGGTTTCTCTTGCAGGATCCTGTTCTGCACCGTTTCTGTCTTGAAAATAATTTTGACCAGTCGATTTCTTCCTTCAAGTACCCCCTAATTCTCTGAAAATCTACTTTATCAGTCATGTCCTCCTCGCCTATTTCTTTGATGATGTTTTCAATCTACTGTTTTTCTTCCTGCTGTCTTTCATTGTGTGTCCTCTTGCTTTTCTGAAGCCCATGAATAAACACTGACTTCTCCTCTCCACCTCCCATTGCCTCTACCTCTGTGTCTCTGGATCCCGTGTGTGTGTGTGTATGCATTAATTGCAAACAAGCAAAAGAAGATGCAAAACACGTACATGGCGAGTTGGATGATATCTCTCAGCCTTTCATGTTGAAATCAACACATCATTAGGAGCTTGTAATGTTGCATACATGAGTACGAGGTCAAAGTAGTTTCATTCATGGCAACTATTCCTGCTCGAATGAGGTGGGTGACGAAAAGCAGCCCCATGTCAAGTGACAGAAACATGAAGGCAGAGTAACAATGAGTAGAAAATAAGCCAGCCCAAAAGCAATGATAATGCAGTAATGACCTAGCAAACATAACATTAGTTACATAACAATTATCAAAATTCGCTCAGACATAGATACGATGTAAAAGACTTTATATTTTGAATATAGATATATCTGGCACTTGTCTTAGGAAAATTTCATAATATTTAGAAAACGGGTCTACGTCCAACTCTCTTAAAGCATGAGGAAGACGTATGTAGTTTATCATATTTCGAACAGACACTCGTTTGATACAAAAATGAGCAGGAAAACAGACCCTAATTCTTTGGTGTGGAACTATAACTCTTAAGACAATCCAAAGCATTTTAATAGGAATCTGGCTTCATGTTAGGCGAATCAAGTTTGAATAATCGAAAACTTTTATTATATAACAAACTTTTAAAATGTTTTATAATTGCCGATTCTAAAATACTTCGGAAATATAAACACATAAGCAGTATAATGTGATCCTTTAGTGACAACGTTGTCAATAAAGGATCACATTATACTGCTTATGTGTTTATATTTCCATTGTGTCGGTATTTTATACTATTTATTTTCATCCTAAAATACTTCATTCCAGCCATGAGGTACAAGGAATTAGAACTCTGATTTTCGACCAATTTGAGTGTGGCTGAATATTGCATTTTTAGGACTCTGGTTTTCGACATATTTGCAAGATTGTTGCAAGCCCGAGTGTGGCTGAATATTGCATTTAATTCCTGAGCTGTTCATATCAAATATTGGTGTTGTGTTAACCTAACATCTAAAGTTTTGCCATTAAGTCCCATATAAGATAAGTTGCAGCTATTACACCAAATCCTGAAAACGCCACCAACACAGTGTTGAGGGGAATTATTGATCAAAATGCCTTAAACCATCCTTGAATTCTTAAAAACTACTTGTATGTTGAATTTTTTTAGGGCAATCGACAGGACAGATAAATTCTCATTGAATGGAAAGACCAGCACATTCTTGATCTGATTGGTTATTCCATGTTCAGTCCTATGCTAAGTTTTCCTAGCTGCCAGCATAGCCTAACATAGTTTCGTAGCAATATGAAAGATTTTTCAGATTTCACATTTCTGGGGGATAAGTTACAGGAAGGGCAGTTGAACTCTCATGTCGTCATATGGGAGGGGAATTTTTTGGGATGGTCAAAAGTGCATGTCCCACCTGTTTTACCAGATATACCATGTCTGCAGATACCCAAGGCATAGAATTTGCATAGATTGGAGTTCTGTTTAGGAGAATTTATTGCAGCTGCGTTTGAGGGTGGTGCATTTTTTTCTGTTTCCCCTCTATCTACCTCCCATGGACATCAATGGTTCCATCAGGTTTTGCTGGTAATGTGTCAACACTGCTCCCTGAGGCATCATTTCCTTTTGATCCATCTCTAGAAGTATCACTATTTTGTTCCTCTGTAAACTGAATAGCGTTGTTTCATCATCAGATGGATCTATAACTTCCTGACAAATAGAACACAAAGAGTAATAGTAAACAGAGTAAAGTCTGAGGCAGCTATAGTGAAAAGCTCTGTTCCACAAGGCACAGTACTCGTTCCCATTCTATTCCTCATCCTCATATCTGACATAGACTGAGATGTCTTCCTTTGCGGATGTCACCCGTATTGTCATGACAGTGACCTCCATAGAAGACACCGCAAGACTCCAAGCGGACATAAACCAAATCTTCAAATGGGCCACTCAAAGGAATATGAAGTTCAATGAAGGGAAATTTCAACTACTCAGATATATAAAACTTGAGGAAATTTGAACTGTATCAGGGTATACGACAAATTCTAACCATACAATAGAACGAAAAAGTAATATGAAGGACCTGGGAGTGATAATGTCAGATTATCTCTCTTTCAAAGACCACAACAATATATCTACCGCATCTGATAAAAAAACGACAGAATAGATAATGAGAACCTTCAAAACTAGGGCTGCCAAGCTCATGATGATTCTCTTCAAATCGCTTGTTCTTTTTAGGCTGGAATACTGCTGTGCTGTACACTAACTGCCCCCTTCAAGGCTGGCGAAATTGCTGACCTGGAGAGTGTACAAAGAACTTGCACGGCACACATAAGTACGATAAAGCACCTAAATTACTGGGAACGGTTGAAGGTCCTTGATCTGTATTCCCTGGAGAGCAGGAGAGAGAGATACATGATAATATACACTTGGAAAATCCTAGAGGGATTGGTACCAAACTTGCACACGAAAATCGCTCACTTTGAAAGCAAAAGACTCGTCAGGAGATGCAACATTCCCCCGATGAAAAACAGGAGCCTGACTTGGGAGTCACATGAGTGAGATATTCAGTGTCAGGCTCCACCATGATGACGTAATGACCTTTCACCACTATCTTTGGACTCCATTTCTTGGTCTTCTCATTACACGAGTGGAGGATTTCTTACCATCAAAATACAGTTTGCTGCTCATTTTCTTGCCTCTCCATTCGGTATTTGTGTCCGCCATCTCGTAACTTCTGTGGTCCAATAACTTTACTTTTGTCGTCCTTGGTGATAATGCCATAGTCCATTAAGGTGGCGGTAACAATGGCAGCTCCAGCATAATCACTGATCAAGTTAATGTTTATAAATTCTGCAGAGTACATTGATACAGTAAGTAAAACACTGCGCTGCGCTACTCAGTAACACAGATATATTCAAAAATTTCAATCGCAATGCTGTAGGCTAAACCTCAACCAATCAACTTCATATCTGGCGCTGAATCTAAGATGTATATAAGGAACAATGCCAAAATTTCAATGCTCCCTGCTGACCAACCTTGGAATATGACAGCCCCTCTCTTCTCTCACCACCTTCAGCCTCTGTCCTCTCTCACACCTCCAGCCCCTCTCTTCTCTCACCACCTCCAGCCTCTGTCCTCTCTCACACCTCCAGCCCCTCTCCTCTCTCACCACCTCCGGCCTCTCTCCTCTTTCACCACCTCCAGCACCTCTCCTCCTTCACCACGTTCAGCTCCTATCCTCTCTCTCACGCCCAGCACCTCTTTTCTTTCACCACCTCCAGCCCACTCCTCTTTCTCCACCTCCAGCCATATCCTCTTTTACACCTCCTGCTCCTAGCCTTTCTCACACCTCGAGCCCCTCTCCTCTCTTACACCTTCTGCCCCTATCCTCTCTCATACCTTTGGCCCCTCTCCTCTCTCACACCTCCTGCCTTTTTCCTATCTCACACCTCCAGCCCTTCTCCTTTCTCACACCTTCAGCCCCTCTCCTCTCTTTCACCTCCAGCCTCTATCCTCTCTCACACCTCTGGCCCCTATTCTCTCTCACACATCCAGCCCCTCTCCTCTCTCACACCTTCTTTCCTTTCTCTCTCACACCTCAGCCTTTTTTTTCCACCTCCAGCTCCTCTCCTCTCTTACACCTCCAGCCTCTATCCTCTCTCATACCTCCAGCCCCTCTCCTCTCTCACCCCTCCAGCCCCTCTTCTCTCTCACACCTCCAGCCCCACTTCTCTTTCACCACCTCCAGCCACTCTCCTCTCTCACACCTCCAGCCTCTATCTTTTCTCACACCTCCAGCCCCTCTCCTCTCTCACACCTCCAGCCACTCTCCTCTCTCACACCTCCAGCCTCTCTCCTCTCTCACACCTCCAGCCCCTCTCCTCTCTCACACCTCCAGCCCCTCTCCTCTCTTACACGTTCTTCCCCTATCCTCTCTCACACCTCCTGCCCCTATCCTCTCTCACACCTCCGGCCCTATCCTCTCTCACACCTCCATCCCCTCTCCTCTCTCACACCTCCAGCCTCTCTCCTCTCTCACACCTCCAGCCCCTCTCCTCTCTCCACCTCAGCCCTCTCTCTCTTACACTTTTCCCTATCTCTCTCAACCTGGCCCTTATCCTCTCACACCTCCATCCCCTCTCCTCTCTCACACCTCCAGCCCCTATCCTCTCTCTCACCTCTAGCCCCTCTCCTCTTTTACTACCTCTAGCCCCTTTCCTCTCTCACACTTCCAGACCCTCTCCTCTTTCACCACCTCCAGCCCCACTCCTCTTTCACCACCTCCAGCCACTCTCTTCTCTCACACCTCCAGCATCTCTCCTCTCTCACAGCTGCAGCCCCTCTCCTCTCTCATCCCTCCAGCCCCTCTCCTCTCTCACACCTCCAGCCCCACTTCTCTTTCACGACCTCCAGCATCTCTCCTCTCTCACACCTCCAGCCCCTCTCTTCTCTCACCCCTCCAGCCCTTCTCCTCTCTCACACCTCCAGCCCCACGTCTCTTTCACGACCTCCAGCCACTCTCCTCTCTCACACCTCCAGCCTCTCTCCTCTCTCACACCTCCAGCCCCACTCCTCTCTCACACCTCCAGCCACTCTCCTCTCTTACACCTTCTTCCCCTATCCTCTCTCACACCTCCGGCCCTTATCCTCTCTCACACCTCCCCCCCTCTCGTATCTCACACCTCCTGCCCCTTTCCTCTCTCACACCTCTAGCCCTTCTCCTTTCTCCTCCAGCCTTCTCCTCTTCACCTCAGCACCTTTGTCTCCACACAGCTCCATCCTCTTCTTTTCTCACTTCAGCCCTATCTCTGTCACACTTCCAGCCCCTCTCCTCTTTCACCACCTCCAGCCCCACTCCTCTTTCACCACTTCCAACCTCTCTCCTCTTTCACACCTCCAGCCTCTCTCCTCTCTCACACCTCCATCCCTTCTCCTCTCTCACCCCTCCAGCCCCTCTCCTATCTCACACCACCAACCTCTCTCCTCTCTCACACCACCAACCCCTCTCCTCTCTCACACCACCAACCCCTCTCCTCTCTCACACCACCAACCCCTCTCCTCTCTCACACCACCAACCCCTCTCCTCTCTCACACCACCAACCCCTCTCCTCTCTCACACCACCAACCCCTCTCCTCTCTCACACCACCAACCCCTCTCCTCTCTCACACCACCAACCCCTCTCCTCTCTCATACCACCAATCCCCCTCTCTCACCACCTACCCCTCTCCTCTCTCACACCTCCAGCCTTTATCCTCTCTCACACCTCCAGTCCCTCTCCTCTCTCACACCACCAGCCCCTCTCCTCTCACACCACCAGCCCCTTTCCTCTCTCACACCACCAGCCCCTCTCCTCTCTCACACCTCCTGTCCCTATCCTCTCTCACACCTCCAGTCCCTATCCTCTCTCACACCTCCAGCTCTTCACCTCTCTCACACCTCCAGTCCCTCTCCTCTCTCACACCTCCAGTCCCTCTCCTCTCTCACACCTCCAGTCCCTATCCTCTCTCACACCTCCAGCCCTTCACCTCTCTCACACCTCCAGTCCCTCTCCTCTCTCACACCTCAAGTCCCTCTCCTCTCTCACACCTCCAGTCTCTCTCCTCTCTCACACCTCCAGTCCCTATCCTCTCTCACACCACCAGCCCTTCTCCTCTCTCACACCTCCAGTCCCTCTCTTCTCTCACACCTCCAGTCCCTATCCTCTCTCACACCTCCTGTCCCTCACCTCTCTCACACCACCAGCCCCTTTCCTCTCTCACACCACCAGCCCCTCTACTCTCTCACACCACCAGCTCCTCTCCTCTCTCACACCTCCAGCCTTCCACAACACACACTAACCCAGGGGTTACCTGTAGGTTTAAAACCTTCCTTCTGGATACAATTAGCCGGGTGAGAAACCATCAGTTTCCAATAATCGTTCCTCCTGAGTGATTAAGTATATAGTGTGATGCAATTTCCTGCTAGGTTCTCTCTCTCTCTCTCTCTCTCTCTCTCTCTCTCTCTCTCTCTCTCTCTCTCTCTCTTCTCTCTCTCTCTCTCTCAATCTCTTTTCTTTAGGACCTTTTCTTATTAGTTTTCCCCATTTGGTCCTTCTATTTCTCCTCTTCCTCCTCTTTCTCCTCCTATACTTACTCATGCATCTAATCCCCCAGTTCTTTTCACCTCCACAAAAATTGAACTCTTGCACTGAGAGTCTCACTGCCTAACTATCACCAAGAGGAACAATCTAACGTTAATTACGCTGGTAAAACTCTCCGTGTGACTTTTAAGTGGATTCCAAGAGCTGGCTCTGCTGGGTGGGTCAGTTCGTTGGGTCTGCTGGGTGGATCTGCTGGGTGAGTTAGCTGGGTGGGTCTGCTGGATGGCTTAGCTGGGTGGGTTTGCTGGTTGGGTATGCTAGATGAGTCTGGTGGACGGGTCTGCTGGGTGCATATGCTGGATGGGTCTTTCGAGGTTCGAGGTTCTTTAAGAAGAGATTTGGCAAGTTGAGGGAGGAAGAACGATAGGTAACGATGAAATGTGGAAAAAGGTGAGTGGGTATTAGGAGAGTAATAAAGATAAGTAGCCCACAATGATGGTGTGTCTGCGTGTATGTTGTGTTATTCATGCTTATCTATGGATTGAAAATACCACACTACACATCAGCGGTACACATATATACAAGTTGCATACATGCGTGGCAGTGATATGGTAGTAGGTATAGTTTTATTGTGCAGCAGGAAGGTTGCCTGGGCTGGTTGCAGGGCACTTGGTGGTGTTTTACCTCACTTCTGTAGACTGGTAGAGTAGTGGGGTAGCTTGGAGGTTGAACACAAAACACTATAGACTATGATGTTTATTTACAAATGGGTTCACAAGCAGACGCAGATAGAGAGTAGCCGAGGAAGCCAGTCCCGGTGGTAGGTCTTGATGGTAGGTCAGGTGTGTGCAGAGTGAGAGAGAGGACAGGCCGTGAGGATAGACCTAGGGAACCTGCCGTCTACCGGTCAGTTGGACTTTTTTGGTGATGTGTGATGTGGAGTGGAGTAATCTGTCACTCTCGTAGCCCAAGATCTTTTTCGGATTTTTGATGGTGATGGGTATACCTCTGATGGAGATACTCCTGTTCTTTTCAATTGTTGTGGCAAAATATCCGATTGTGCTGATAAGGATCTTGTCGGGACTGGTTTTGAATTTCCATTTCTTCTCCGTGCTGACTGTTCTGCGCAGTTCAGTATTCATTTATTCTATTACTCTTTTATGCCTGTTTTGTCCAGATGAAGGGGTGGATGAAACTACATAGTCAGCAAATTACGTAATGATGCTGCCTTAGAATTCAGGTTGGGGCAAATCATTTACATATATGTTGAAGAGTATAGGGCTCAGGCACGACCCCTGTGGCACTCCCGCTATTGGTGTTAATGGCTATGCCGTCTTGCAGTTGAAGATTGGGATAATGCTTCTACTTGTTAAGAAGTTATATATAAGTTTGAGGAAAATCCATTTGTGATCTGGAAAGTCAGGAAGTTAGAACATGAGTCCATCGTGCCACAGCCTATCAAAAGTTTTGTGTACATTCTGAGTTGCAATTATGGCAAGATTACCTTGTTTGCGCAATAAAAACACTCTCACCATCACAAACTTTCATCACTATACAACACTATCATCATTATTCACCACTTACCATCACAAACTATTACCACTACATAACATTCATGGAGTGTTGGGTTCCTTGGTGGGTTTTAAAACCATACTGCTTTCGGTGAAGAGGTGATTGAAATTTATGTTGTAATAGTTCAGTGCAATGGGGAAGCGTCCGGAGACCAAGATAGCACTATAGATATTTTCCAGAGACATCTTGCAGTTTCGGGGTAGGTACTTTATTAGTTTTGCTGTTATGTCTGAAGGGCCAGGAACTTTATTTCTCATTCTTCCTATGATTGGGCACATCTCCCTTAGGGTAATTGGTCTTGTAAGGGGATATACATCTTCCAAGGTAGATGCGTAAGACCATGCTGGCTTGGTCTTACGCATCTTACGGGTTGATAACCACTTCCTCATCGTCTTCGTGTTAGGTATTGTGTAGGAGTGGGCTTGGCTCTCAAGAGCTGGCAAGGTTTACACCAGAACTGTTGGGGACGATATTTGTATTGGTTAGCCTGGAGAACAAGTTTGCTTTTGATCTGGATAATTAGGATGACTAATTCACACCTCATCCTTTGTAGTAAAACTAGCGTGGGCTGTCCAGTCTGGAGGTACCTACAACACTCTGCTTGTTAATTCAACATGCTATCCTTAATTTGCCTGGTTGATTTGTATTGTTGGTATAACTTTGAAGATGTTAGTTCACAACATGAACGGGTGGCAATTGAGATTCTTTCTTGGAGGGAACTGATTGCTTCGTCTATTGCAGTTGAGGGCTGGTTCTCAAGCAAAGCAGTGTGGTCATTATCTAGGTAGTCCATGAAGGGGTCATAGCCTAGGGTTTTTAGGTTGGGTTTTGGTGGAGTACCCGGTATGGCGACGTCTTGAGCTTTATTATGACAGAAATGTGATGCGATGCGACATTTTTGTCAGGGAAGACTTTGAAGTGGAATAAGTCGCAGTCTCTGTTGGTAAGGGCTACATCGGGTTTCCCAGGGTGGGGGCGGTCCACATATGATTTGAAGAATAGGCCTTGAAATGATAAGTTTCTTGCTGCCATTAGATTGAATAGTTGGTGGGTCTGCTGGAAGCAGTGGCATACCTAAGGCATGGCAAGCATGGCAAGCATGGCACATGCCCTGGGCGCTACTTGAAGGGGGGCGCCAGTGAGCAGTTTCTATGAAAGTCAGTCAAGTCATCCTTGGATAGTGAAAAAATAATTTTCTTCATATGTATGATCTTCTTTGGTTATCATGAATGAGAAGCACTAGGATGGTTAGATTGATAAACCATTTCTTTATTTCAGAGCATTTTGTAAGCAGACCATGAAACGTTTCTTCACGAAGAAGAAGGAAGGTGAAGGTGAAGGACGGAAAAGACGAAAGTTGGAGGCGGAGGAAGCCAAGAAGTCGAGCAAGTTCTTCACGTCCTACTTTAGAAAGCGACGAAGAAATTGTTCGACACGTTCCATGACGTTGCCTGCACCTGCTACAAGTTTGTTAGAATCCAAAGGTGGAACAAGTACAAATGTGTCACAAGCGGAGGAGGAAGTCAAGTCAGATAAATCCGAGTATGATCAGATTAAAAGTGAGGCTGCCAGAGAGAACGTTGACATAACAGAAGGGAAAAACGATGGTGGTGATGTAGAGTTTATTGATGAGATTTTACCTGACCAGATTGACTCTGACGACACTGAACCTAGTGAACCGGATGGTGTCGAAGAACCTCGAACTGTCATACAAGATGTGAATGAACAGCATGACACTGGACTTCTGCAGTTCATCAAAAATATTGGGAAAGCAATTCTGCCTGATGCGTTAAGAAGAGAAATAATAAAGGCGGATTCTGGGTATTCCCAGATCAGTGAGAGGGCCTTTCTTACGAACAAATAACCGCTTAATGAACAAAACTTGGTTCAAGAGGAAATTAGGAAATGGTCGTGATAAGGAATCTATTCCCTTTCTAAAATGTCTGCAGTTTGTGTATGTTTTCTTTTCTATTCCCGGTCAGACCATCAATCCTTATTGGAGCAGGAAAGTGGATGCAACCAGTGGAAAGCACCTGAAAGGATTAGTGTTCATGAAAATACTAAGAATAATCGGGAGTGCTTCACACACTGGAAAGAAATGGAAGAAATTCAGCTGAAAGCACAGGAGATATTGACTTAGAACTTCAGTCACAGATCTAGAAAAAGAAGAAGTGGCGTGATATCTATACGAGAATTCTTTACTGCATAAAATTTCTTGCGACTCATAACATGGCTTTGCGAGGACACAGTGACACTTCAGCTGGGTGATAATAGTAATATAATAACAATAATATCTTTATTTCTACAAGTACATGTACAAGGTATACAGACCATAGCTGACATCAATGACATACCACTATATAGAAAGCTTTTGTTATGCTGAACATTTCGGGCAAATTAGATCAGTTTTGTCCCAGGATGCGACCCACACTTGTCGAATAACACTCAGGTACCCATTTTATACTGATGGATGAAGAGGGACAGCAAGTGTCTTATGGAAACACGTCCCTAATGTTTTCCAGCCGTACCGGAGATTCGAACTCCGGACCTCAGCATGTGAGCTGAATGCACTAGAGATCGAGCTACGAGACACCCAATGTGGGAAATTTCCCTTAGATTACTGAAACTACTGGCCATGTTCGACAGTGTCATGAAAGAACAGTTCAATTATGTGGAAAATCATCCTGCATTCACGTCTTATCTTTTACCGGGTGTCCAGAACGAATTAATCCACATGATAGCATCCACTGTTCCCCAGAATCTACTGAGAAGTTCTTAAAGACAAGTACTATGGTCTCATGTTCGACTCGACTCGACTCCTAATCATGCACACCGTGAGCACATGTCAGAAGTAGTGAGGTACGTGGAAGTTGATTTTGAGAAGAAAACAGTCCGTGTTAGAGAGTCCGTCCTTGGTTTTATCAAGATAAGCCAGAAGGATGCTGAGAACATGGTTGAAGACATCTTGAAACAGCTAGAGAAGGATGAAATGGAGCTACAAGACTGTCGGTAACAGTGTTATGACAACATTGCGGTGATGGCTGGACACAGAAGTGGTGTTCACCAAATAATTAGTGAGAAAAACAACCTGGCAGAGTTTGTGAATTGCGACAATAACTCACTCAGCTTGGTGGGCATACATGCAGGGTAAAGAGAAAGTTGCAATTCTATTTGTGCATAGTGTACTAACAAATAATTTATCTTTACTGTTTTTTTATCCAACAAACCAGCCATCACCCACCAAGGTAAGATGACTTAAAAAGAAAAACGAAAGTTTTTCTTTTTAAATTTAGTATTTTATACAGGAGAAGAGGTTACTAGCCCCTTGCTCCTGGCATTTTAGTCACATCTTACAACATGCCAGACTTACTGAGGAAGAATTTTGTTCCACTTCCCCATGGAGATCTTTACTATGTATCCATCGTCTATTCTTTACAGTCATTCCTATAAATTCATGTGCGTCTGTATTTTGCAAATTTCATTTATCCAACGTTTTTATTGGAAGGCAGCTGACAGATATTTAGTTATCTTACATTTTCTTGCTCAGTGGCTCTTCCATGCTCAAATCTCTCAGTTCTGGTTAATTCTTCTTATCAATGTCAATATTAAACATATTAAAGTGATATCCAACAGAGATATGGTCTGTGAAATTCAGAATGAAGCCAAATTTGAAAAAAATTGTCAACTTAATTTTGTATTATTCATATTTACTGCTTTTCTGGGACTTATAGTTACCCCTTTTCTCAGTAAATTAGCAGGAAAAGAGGGAATATAAATGTATCAATTCAAGGATTATGTGGTGTAAAATAAGGGTTGGATGTGAAAAGTGGGTTATAGTAAGTGTTTATGCACCCGGAGAAGAGAGAAGTGTAGAGGAGAGAGAGAGATTCTGGGAAATGTTGAGTGAGTGCGTGGGGAGTTTTGAACCAAGTGATAGAGTACTCGTGGTTGGGGATCTCAATGCTAAAGTGGGTAAAAATGTTGTGGAGTGAGTAGTACGTAAATTTGAGGTGTCAGGGGTAAATGAAAATGGGGAGCCTTTGAGCTATGTGTAGAAAGAGGTTTGGTAATAAGTAATACATATTTTATGAAAAAGAAGATAAATAAGTATACAAGGTATGATATAGCACGTAATGAAAATAGTTTGTTAAATTATGTATTGGTGGATAAAAGGTTCATGGGTAGGCTTCAGGATGTACATGTTTATAGAGGGGCAACAGATATATCGGATCATTATTTAATTGTAGCTACAGTTAGAGTAAGAGGTAGATGGGACATAAAGGAAATGGCAGCAGCAAGTAAGAGAGAGGTGAAAGTGTATAAACTAAGGGAGGAGAAAGTTAGGGTGAGATATAAGCAACTTTTGGCAGAAAGGTGGGTAAATGCAAGAGGAAAGAGGAGCGATTGGTGGAATGATGAAGTAAAGGGTGTGATAAAAAGAGAAAAAGGTAGCTTATGAGAGGTTTTTACAAAACAGAAGTGTTGTAAGAAGAGCAGAGTATATGGAAAGAAAAAGAAAGGTGAAGAGAGTGGTGAGAGAGTGCAAAAGGAGAGTAGATGAAAGAGTGGGAGAGGCACTGTCAAGAAATTTTGTGGAAAATAAGAAAAAGTTTTGGAGTGAGATAAACAAGTTAAGAAAGCCTAGGGAACGAATGGATTTGTCAGTTAAAAACAGAGTAGGGGAGTTAGTAGATGGAGAACTGGAGGTATTGGGTAGATGGCAGGAATATTTTGAGGAACTTTTAAATGTCAATGAAGAAAGGGAGGCGGTAATTTCATGCACTGGCCAGGGAGGTGCGTGAGGCATTACATAGAATGAAAGAGGGTAAAGCAGCAGGAACTGACGAGATCATGACAGAAATGTTAAAAGCAGGGGGGGATATAGTGTTGGAGTGGTTGGTATTTTTGTTTTAATAAATGTATGAAAGAGGAGAAGGTATCTAGGGATTGGCAGAGAGCATGTATAGTTCCTTTATTTAAAGGGAAGGGGGACAAAGGAGATTGTAAAAAATATAGGGGAATAAGTTTACTGAGTATACCAGGTAAAGTGTATGGCAGGGTTATTATTGAAAGAATTAGAGGTAAGACAGAGAGTAGGATTGTAGATGAGCAAGGAGGCTTTAGAGTGGGTAGGGGATGTGTAGATCAAGTGTTTACATTGAAGCATATATATATGTGAACAGTATTTAGATAAAGGTAGGGAAGTTTTCATTGCATTTATGGATTTAGAAAAGGCATATGATAGAGTGGATATGGGAGCAATGTGGCAGATGTTGCAAGTACAGTGGTCCCTCTGTTTTTGCCGAAAATTCGTTCCAGAATGCTGCTCAGGTGCCATTACCGAACGAATTTGCTTTCTTGAGGGGTGGTGTCGCGTAGGTTGGTCTATTTCGGACCCCCAGAAGTGCACTTGCAACATCACTTACGAAAATACACTTACATAAATGTTCGAGTTTGGAGATGCACGAAAACCAAGGGACCACTGTACAGTGGACCCTCGAGTAACGAACACCCCGGAAATCGTACAATTATGTAGGTATATTATTGTAAGTGCTTGTGGAAGTGTGTTTTTGGGGTCTGAAATAGACTGACCTGCGTGACATTGTTCCTTGGGGGAGTGGGTTCGTTCGGTAGTGGCACTTGAGCAGGCTTCTGGAGTGAAGTTTTTACGTTACTCGGGGGTCCACTGTATATGGAATAGGTAGTAAAGTTTCTAAATGCTGTAAAGAGTTTTTATGAGGATAGTGAGGCTCAGGTTAGGGTGTGCAGGAGAGAGGAAGATTACTTCCAAGTAAAAGTAGGTCTTAGACAGGGATGTGTAATGTCACCATGGTTGTTTAACCCTTAAACTGTCCACACGTAGATATACGTTCACGTGCGTAGCTGACTGAACGTAGAGCTACGTTTTATTTTTCATTCCTTCAAATTTAGTGCGATAGGCCTGAGTCGCCTAGACATGAGAGAATGGGTCTGCGCCCTCAGTGTGCGCAGTATTAAAAAAATCTGGGACCACTTAGTAACTTGTGGGAGCACCAGTTTGATTGAGTGCCAGCTAGAGCAAATAGTGTGGCAATCACCAGGGATTCAATGATGTTATGTCGCATTAACACTCCCCTTATAAGAGAAAAGTAAAAATAGGTTAGATAAATACATGAGTGGCTGTGGGTGGGTGTGAGTTGGACATGACTAGCTTGTGCTACTAGATCTGATGCCATGCTCCTTCCTTCAGAGGATGTGACCTGACTAGGTGGGTCATTGGTCTAAGTTGGGGGGTGACATGGACCTGCCTTGCATGGGCCAGTAGGCCTGCTGCAGTGTTCCTTCTTTCTTATGTTCTTATGTAAAGTGATAGTGACGTTTTCTGGATTAACCTTCTACCCCACCCCACCTACTTTTCCACCCGGTTGGAATTAACATAGGACCCTCCTGGCATATTGGACATTACTTGACTTCCCGCTCCCACCAAATCTCCTTGTTGATCGAATTCGGTCACTCGACACCGGCGAGACAGGGGGGGACGGAAGGAGAGTGAATGTATCTCATCCGATTCAATAAATGTCTTGACTCGCTCAGGCCGAAGCAAGGACAACTTCTCCTGTACATCCTTTGGTGTTAACTGATTTCAAAACCCTTGGAAATAGCAAAGAATGACTTTATTGATTTACAACATAAGAATTGCCATAATTTAGGAAGATTTAATAAAGTAATTCAAAGGTGAAATATATCGTTTAAATTTTAGTATATAAATTCCATTCTCTATAAATCTGAGTCACATGACATAGACTATTCTATACTAGTTGTTCCAAGGCGGGAGACAGACATTCCAATGACCGGACACTTGTTTCACCGAAAGACTTGGCATAAAGTTAAGCAATCTTATATGTGGCCAAAAATGTACTCTGAGGCTTCAGAGTATTATAGACCGCATAAGAGGTGCAAACTGTCTTCATCCCTATGTAACCTGAGATATTCCTATTTCCTGTATATTTTCTGAGTCGAAAACTCCTTCCTACTGAACATAGGTACTCCATCACTGAAAAGAAATGTTCAGCCCTTGTGTGGGGGAATCACGAAACTTATTAAATATTATCTATCGGGAAAAGAATATTTGGAAACAGATCATAGACCATTGGTGTACCTGGAAACTTTTTAGGGAACCAACAGGCGACTCTTAAGGTGGACATTGGACCTCCAGGCTTATATTTTCACATAGTGTATATCAGTGGTTCCTCAAATTATTTCTCTGACTGGTTAAGTCGTGACAGTCAGTAGAAATATCAATGTTCTTTATAAACGATTTTTCTTTAGCGCTTTTTCCTTGCTTTTTTTTTTTTATATTCCTTGATTATAAATCTTGGTATGGGGGCGTGTGAGGGGAAGAATTGTTAGGTAAGAGTTGAAGCATGAATGAATGGTGGAGGTAGTATAAATGTTTGAATGCTTGTTGGGTATTGGGTGTGCACTGATACCACACTATCTTCCCAACTACGACCAGTTTGGTAGTGCTGATGCCACACTATCCTCCCCACACGACCAGTCTGGTACTACTAATGCCATACTATCCTCCCCCCCCCCACGACCAGTCAAGTACTACTGATGCCACACTCTCTACCCACTCCCCTACTCCCCTTTTTCCACCCAGTCGGAGTTAACAAGGGACCCTAATCCTACCAAGTCTTCTTGTTGATCGAAGTGGATCACTCGACACTGGTGAGGCAAGGCAAGCAGCTTGATCTATGCAACAGATCAAAAACATCATCTTTAACTGGACACAGCAGTGTCTCTTCACCCTTTGTAACTGATCATCTGATTTTTTCAAAGCCCATCAGCTAACCTCCATCGAGGACACAAAGCCAACATCTTCCATCGGTGAAACTGTTGACGTCGGTACTCTCCATCTAGGGCTGAATTTGTTACCTGAGTCAAGTCCACCAGCAACTACCTCGTCTCACACAGGCTTCTCATTGACACATCGTGAATCTTGAAAGCTACTTGCCATATACATTGCCGCATTGAAATTCCACTTGTTCATTGTATATATTAGCTTAGCTTCTCTAAATTATTTTATGTATTTTATTATTCGTAATTTGCTTCAGTTAGGAGACTAAGAACTTTGTCCATGGAAGCGAAGAGGGAAATGTATGAGAGTATAGATATACCAACACTCTCATATGGGTGTGAAGCATGGGTGGTGAATGTTGCAACAAGGAGAAGGCTGGAGGCAGTGGAGATGTCATATCCAGAGAGCGTGAGGAGGGGTTGTTGAGATGGTTTGGACATGTAGAGTGGATAGAACAAAACAGAATGACTTCGAGAGTGTATAAATCTGAAGTGGAGGGAAGGCGGGGTAGGGGTCGGCCTAGGAACGGTTGGAGGGAGGGGGTAAAGGAGGTTTTGTGTGAGAGGGGCTTGGACTTTCAGCAAGCATGCATGAACATGTTAAAAAAGAGCGAATGGAGGCAAATGGTTTTTAGGACTTTACGTGCTTTTGGAGTGTGAGTAAGGTAACATTTATGAAGGGATTCAGGGAAACCGGCAGGCCAGACTTGAGTCCTGGAGATGGGAAGTACAGTGCCGGCACTCTGAAGGAGGGGTGTTAATGTTGCAGTTTTGTAGCTGTAGTGTAAGCGCGCCTCTGGCAAGACACCCTGCCTTGGTGGGAGACGGCCGATGTGTTAATAAAAATATATAATATAATGATTTTTGCATATTTTAAATAAAATTCCTTATTTTCTTCTGTTATAAATATTTTATATTTTCTTTTCATAAGGAGGAATTGTCCTTTCAAATACCCTTTGAAAGCAGTTATACCTTCACACAGGACATGATAGGCAATGAAAGCGAGACAGTGAAACAAGAAGTGACGCAAGGCAGCTGTATAACCGCATGTTTTACGATTTTCTGACTTTGCTAGGATTTTGGAACAAAGTACTCATTAGCACTGACCATATTCAGAGGAGGCTGCAGGATCCTAGCATGAACTTCCACTACATTGCCCTGGATCTGAAAGCCTCCGAGATCATATTGATGATGAAAGAGAAGAAGGACTCGATCTCCGTCGAGAATGAAATATTGAAGTTGAAAGACGTCAGAGACGATAGAAACGAATGGCTGATGAGAACTTGAGAGACGCTGGGTTAACAGCTAAGGAAGAAATGAAAAGAGTCATGAAGGGAACACTCATAAGAACATAAGAAAGAAGGAACACTGCAGCAGGCCTACTGGCCCATGCGAGGTAGGTCCAAGTCTCCAACGGCTTAAGCCAATGCCCCGACCCAGCCAGGTCAGGGTACATTCACTTAAGGAAGGAGCACTACATCTGACCTAGTAGCACAAGCTAGTCAGGACCAACTCACACCCAACCGCACCCACTCATATAATTATCTAGCCGACCACCTAGTCAGGTCACTTCCACTTAAGGAATTAGTACGGCTACTGACCTGGTAGTACAAGCTAGTCAGGTCCAAACTCACACCCACCCACACCCACCCATGTATTTATCTAACCTATTTTTAAAACTACACAACGTCTTAGCATCTATGACGGTACTCGGGAGTTTGTTCCACTCATCCACAACTCTATTATCAAACCAGTGCTTTCCTATATCCTTCCTGAATCTGAACTTTTCCAACTTGAAACCATTGCTGCGAGTCCTGTCTTGGCTGGATATTTTCAGCACGCTATTTACATCCCCTTTGTTTATTCCTGTTTTCCATTTATACACCTCAATCATATCCCCCCGGCCGTCTTCACAGAGAAATGGATGAAAGGTTCACTCTTTGCACGACACTGACGCCAAGTTTGGGTTCCTTCTCGATGTTAAGGGAGTGTATGAGGGCGCCGACAGTAACCACCTATAGGGAAGAAGTGCGAAAATTTGGGAGAATTGAGAATTGTACAGCTCTGATATGGATGGACAGCAACTATATAAAGAAATTTTGGATTTGCAGAATGTTGCTATCAACTCGGGCTAACTTGAAAATATCAAGAATAAGTAACTCGAATTTATTGTGCAGTATAGAGACGAGAGAGTCTTCCCCAATCTTCGCATCGCTATTCAGATATTGATAAACATCACAGTTACCATTGCCAGCTGTGAGAGATCATTCAGCAAACTTAAAACTAACACTTTCGTATTTGAGAGCCTCCATGGGGCTGTGATCTTGTCTGCTGAGTAGAGAGGAAACTGAAAAAAATAAATTTGAGCCCATCATAGAACAATTTGCATCAGTGAGAGCAAGGAAGGTGCAGTTGTAATTTTCATAATTTGTTAAATGAAAGATTAACGAGCTTGACTTGTATTTTTGAGCTTATTTTATGGTAAAGTAATTAAGTAGACGGGTGTCAGGTGTCTGGACGGGGGTGTAATTTCAATACTTGCCATAGACGCTATTTTCCGTAGATACGCCCCTGGCTGGGTGGGTCTGCTGGATGGGTATGCTGGGTGGGTATGCTGGGTGGGTATGCTGGGTGGGTATGCTGGGGTAAATATATATATATATATATATATATATATATATATATATATATATATA
>WNWK01006397.1:22500-106324 GCA_009830355.1 Cherax destructor
ACATCAGTCACAGTGTCACAACATATCAGTCACAGTGTCACAATATATCAGTCACAGTGTCACAACACATCAGTCACAGTGTCACAACTATCAGTCACAGTGTCACAAGTACAGTTCATCAATCAGCAGTGTCACAACATATCAGTCACAGTGTCACAACAATATCAACTCAGTCACAGTGTCACAACACATCAGTCACAGTGTCACAACATATCAGTCACAGTGTCACAACACATCAGTCACAGTGTCACAAACACATCAGTCACAGTGTCACAACATATCAGTCACATGTCACAATATATCAGTCACAGTGTCACAACACATCAGTCACAGTGTCACAACAATCAGTCACAGTGTCAAAGTACAGTCAACATATCAGTCACAGTGTCACAACACATCAGTCACAGTGTCACAACATATCAGTCACAGTGTCACAACACATCAGTCACAGTGTCACAACATATCATGTCACAGTGTTCACAACCATATCAGTCACAGTGTCACAACACATCAGTCACAGTGTCACAAATCAGTCAGTTCACAACATCAGTCACAGTGTCACAACAATCAGTCACAGTGTCACAACACATCAGTCACAGTGTCACAACATATCAGTCACAGTGTCCAACACATCAGTCACAGTGTCACAACATATCAGTCACAGTGTCACAATATATCAGTCACAGTGTCACAACACATTAGTCACAGTGTCACAACACATCAGTCACAGTGTCACAACATATCAGTCACAGTGTCACAACACATCAGTCACAGTGTCACAACATCATCAGTTCAAGTCAAGTGTCACAACATATCAGTCACAGTGTCACAACACATCAGTCACAGTGTCACAACATATCAGTCACAGTGTCACAACACATCAGTCACAGTGTCACAACATATCAGTCACAGTGTCACAATATATCAGTCACAGTGTTACAACACATTAGTCACAGTGTCACAACACATCAGTCACAGTGTCACAACATATCAGTCACAGTGTCACAACACATCAGTCACAGTGTCACAACACATCAGTCACAGTGTTTATTTACAGTGTTATTTAACTGTTTCAAATGGAATAAAATACTGACAAGTTGATGGTAAACACATAGTCAGCAGTGTCAAGACACATGTCACAGTGTGTAAGACACATGTACAACAGTGTGTAAACACATGTCAGCAGCTGGTAAACACATGTACAGCAGCGGGAAGACACATGTACAGCAGCTGTGTAAGACACATGTACAGCAGCTGTGTAAGACACATGTACAGCAGCTGTGTAAGACACATGTACAGCAGCTGTGTAAGACACATGTACAGCAGCTGTGTAAGACACATGTACAGCAGCTGGGTAAGACACATGTACAGCAGCTGGGTAAGACACATGTACAGCAGCTGGGTAAGACACATGTACAGCAGCTGGGTAAGACACATGTACAGCAGCTGGGTATCTATAGTGTTAATACGTTTCGTCTACACAGTAAGTTTCTTCACTCAAATGCAAAACGCTATTGTGTAGGCGACACGTTTCTCAACAAAGATTGCCAAGTGTTTGACTTGTGTCATATTCATGAACTTGTCGGTATTTTATACCATTTTGAACAAAATAGTCAGACATTGCAACACAGTGGTACCTTGGTACAGAGGCGATCTTCCACACTTGATGGTGTAACTTCCAGTTTTGAGTGAGAAGGGTTGGACTCCAGAGGGACCTTCCTTCTTTCTTCTACTTATGAGTCCCGTCCCCTGCAACATCTTCCAGGTCTTCCACTTCACCTTTGACAGTATTTAAGACTCCGTTCTCAGGCTTCAGCTTCATGTCGTTCAGTTAACTATGGAGATGAACTAATCTCCAGGCTGAGGGACTGACCACCTCGAATACAATTTCTCCAAGGTTGATGGACTGATTACATCATCTTCATTTCACTACTACACCTGCTGTTGTACATGTGTCTTATATAACTGTATATCTCTCGCTGCATTTTTGTCAGTAATACATCAGTGAATTTATTCCTGGTTTAGTAGGATTCCAGACTATAAATAAAAAATATAGTTACCAATTTTTCTTATATCAGAATAACCAGGATTCAAAGCTGTGAAAAATATTCTGATGCAGGAATTTCACCACGAAAATATTTTCTATCATAACGAAGTCGAATTTCATTTTGAAAGAGATTTGTGCGAGGTTAACTGAGCGCCCTACTCCTTATATCTCCCTCCCTCCCTTCCCCCCTCCCTCTATTATCCTCCCACCCTCCCAACCACTGTTGTCCCTCTCTCCCTACCAATGTTGTCTCTCCCTCCTTGCGCTGTTGTCCCTCCCAACCTCCCTACCACTATTGTCCCTCCAATTCTCACTACCACAGTTGTCCCTCCCTTTCTACCCTTTCTCCCTACCACTTACGTCCCTCCCTCACTATCACTGTTGTCTCTCCCTCATTACCACTATTGTCCTTCCCTCACTACCAACAATGTCTCTCCCTACCACTGTTGTCACTCCCTCAATAAAACTGATGTAACTCCCACCCTCCTTAAAACTGTCGCCCCTCCCTTACTACCACTACTCTCCCTCCCACTGTTGACCCTCCCTCACTTCCACTGTTGTCCCTCCCTCACTACCACTATTGCCCGTCCCTCCTTACCACTGTTGTCTCTCCCTTACTACCACTGTACACCCTCCCTCACTACCACTGTTGTCTCCCTCACAGGCACTGTTCTCTCTCCCTCACTACCACTGTACTGAGGGAGAAACAATAGTTGTAGAGAGGGAGGGACAACAGTGGTAGTGAGGAAGACACAACAGTGGCTGTGAGTGAGAGACAACAGTGGTAGTAAGTGAGAGACAACGGTGGTAGTGAGTGAGAGACAACAGTAGTAGTTGGAGAGACAACAGTGGTAGTTAGTTACCATTTGTCCAAGGCACATGTCGATTAGACACTAGGCCTGTTGTACGTGTGTGTGTGTGTAAGGAAACACTTCGAAATGTTTCGGCCCCTCCGGGAATTGAACCCGGGCCCTCCGTGCGTGAAGCGAGAGCTTTAGCCACCAGGCCACCAGGGCTGTGTGAGGGAGAGACAACGGTGGTAGTGAAGGAGAGACAACAGTGGTAGTGAGGGAGAGACAACAATGGTAGTGAGGGAGAGACAACAGTGGTAGTGAGGGAGACACAACACTACCACTGTTGTGTCTCCCTCACTACCACTGTTGTCTCTGTCTCACTACCACTGTTGTCTCTGTCTCACTATCACTGTTGTCTCTCCCTCAATACCACTTTTGTCTCTGTCTCACTGCTACTGTTGTCCATCCCTTCCTTCCACTGTTGTCTCTCCCTCACTACAACTGTTGTGTCTCCATCACGGTCATTGTTGTCTCTACCAAACTTCTTCTGTTGTATATCTCTCACTACCACTGTTGTCTCTCCATCACTACGACTGATGTGTCTCCCTCAACTACCACAGCTGTTTCTCCATCACTATCAGTGTTGTGTCTCCCTCCCTACCACTGTTGTCTCTCCCTTACTACCACTTTCGTCTCCCTCAATACCACTGCTCTCCCTCCCTCACTATCACTGCTGTCTCACCCTCACTACCACTTTTGTCTCTCTCACTTCCACTGTTGTCTCTTCCTCACTACCACTGTTGTCTCTCTCTCACTATCACAGTTGTGTCTCCCTCACTAAAAATGTTGCCTCTCCCTCACTACCACTGTTGTGTCTCCCTCACTGCCACTGTTGTGTCTCCCTCACTACCACTGTTGTCTCTACGTAACTACCACTGTTGTCTCTACGTGACTACCACTGTTGTCTCTACGTGACTACCACTGTTGTGTCTCCCCCACTTCCACTGTTGTCTCTCTCTCATTATCACTGTTGTCCCTCCGCACTTCCGCTGTTGTCTCTCCATCACTACCACTGTTGAGTCTCCCTCACTACCACTGTTGTCTCTCTATCACTACCACTTTTGTCTCCCTCACTACCTTTGTTGTCTCTCCCTCACTACCACTGTTATTTCTCCCTCACTACGACTGTTGTCTTTCCCTCACTACGACTGTTATCTTTCTCTCACTACCACTGTTTTTTCTCCCTCCCTACCAATGTGTTTCCTCCCTCCTACCACTGTTGTCTCTCCCTCCTACCACTGTTGTCTCTCACTACCTACCACTGTTGTCTCACCCACCCTACCACAGTTACATATCCCACCCTCCCTACCACTGTTGTTCCTCTCTCCCTAACACTGCTGTCTCTCCCTCTCCGCCACTGTTTTCTCTTCCTCACTTTCACTGTTGTCTGTCCCATACTACCACTGTTGTTCCTCTCTCCCTACCACTGTTCTCTCTCGCTCACTTTCACTGTTGTACCTTTCTCCCTACCACTGTTGTCCCCTCCCTACCACAGTTGTCCCTCTATCCTTAAAACTGTGTTTCCTCCCTCCCTACCACTGTTGTAACTTCCACACTACCACTGTTTTCTCTAACTCAAAACCACTGTTGTCCTTCCCTCCCTACCAATACACACGAAAATCACTCCCTACGAAAGCAAAAGACTCGGCAGGAGATGCATTATTCCCCCTTTGAAAAGCAGTGGCGCCACGAGTACATTAGACAACACAATAAGTATCAGGGTTCTAAGACTATTCAACTGCCTCCCAGCATACACAAGGGCGATTACCAATACACCCCTGTCTGTCCTGAAGAAGGCTCTGGACAGACACCTAAAGTCAGTACCTGATAAGCCGGGCTGTGGTTTGTACGTCGGATTACGTGCGGCCAGCAGTAACAGCACGAGGCCTGGTCTCAGACCGGGCCGCGGGGGCGTTGACCCCGAAACCCTCTCCAGGTACATTCCAGGTAAACATCTTCAGAGCGCAGCCACTGTACTTCCCATCTCTATGACTCAAATGCCAATAACCGGTTTCCTGAATCAATTCATAAATGTTACTTTGTACACACTACAACAGCACGTCAAGTTATAAAAAGCATTTGCCTCCACTCGCTCCTAACATGCTCACTCTTGCTGGAATTCTAAGCCACTTGCTTGCAAAACCTCCTTTATTCCCTCCCACCTCTACACCGCCTTCCTTCCACTACTTTTAGAAACCCTGCACCTCCCAATCTCGAAACTATGGATTCTTTGCATAATATTTACACCATGTATTGCCCTCAGAAACGACATGTTCACTGCCTCCAGCCTTCCTCATGTTGCAACATTCACCATCCATGCTTCACACCCTTTTAAGAGCGTTGGTACCACTATACTATATAATTCCATGGATAACGTCCTTCGTCTCCACAGACTACTCAGTGCATCACTCACCTTTTTTCTAAGGTTCACTTCGCCTTTCATAGACAAGTCATCTCCCAGATATCTTAAAACATTCACTTCCTCCCTGCAATCTGATATCCAGTCTTTCATTACCTATTTTTTTTGTTATTTTCATTATCTTGATCTTTCCTATGTTCACTTTCGTTTTTCTTCTTATACAGATCCTCCCAAATTCATCCAACAACCTCAAAAATGTCTGTTTTAAAGCTACTGTTTTCAAAATAGTTAAATCCAGTTAGTGTTGCGTTGCGTTTTATTGCATTACCATATTTCGGGTTAAGAATATTAACCTCTGTTAAGAGGAGGGGGGCTCCTTGGGGCGACAAAAAGGCTTCTGGTCTGAGGAATTGGACCCTTCGGTCATCGTCCTCTTACCAAACCTAATTACCCCCAATCCCTTTCCCCTTTCCCGACCCCATCCTTCCCATCCCTCCTTTCCCTTCACTGTCCTTTTCCCATCACTCCCCTTTCCCTTTCCTTTCCCCCATTTGGCCTTTGGGGTCTTTCCCTCTGAAATTCTAGCTCTTTGAGGTCCTTAGTTGTGGTGGTGATGTTTCTCGTGGAATCTGGATCATCTGTGGATGTACCGCGTCCCCCTTCCCCGAAGTTTTGGGGGGTTGGACAGAGTGTCCTTCAGGTCATGGGTGAATCTCTGGAAGTTGCCTGTCGGTTCCAGGAGGTGGTGGCCACTGGAGGTTTGCCTTGTGGCGGATTTCCAGCCATCCTCTCTTTTGTCCGTCGATGTGGCTTGGCAGATGTGAGGTTGCTATCTTGGATTGCTGGTTTACTGGCATGAAGAGTAGGGTATGGCCCGAGTTCCACATAGCATCTACACTGCTGGCTACACTGAGGGATATACAGTCCCTTTCATTCCTCCTTGTGGATATCCTTCCACATTCTCACCCCCCTTTTCTCCTTTTTCTTAAATAAATATTAAAGAGTAAATTTATCATGGAGACCCATACCCTTGACTTGCTCCCTCCCTGGTCATTTCCTGTAGCACCCCTTACAGACCCTAGCACACCATCGGACCATTCTTCGGGCCTCTCTTCCAACCCTGTACCATCACCCTCCTTTGGTACCACGGTTTCGACCGACCCTTCAGGCACTTCTGATCTCTGCGTGTCTTTGACTATGATTCCGGCTTCTTCACGTACAGTTCGTCGATTTTCGGATCGTTCACACGACTCTGGATGGCCCGCCTTCGACCTTCCGCCCAAACGACCTTTACGTGTCACTGATGATCCTACCTCAGTTTTCTACAACGCTTCTAAGAAATGTCCAGCTAAGCCGTTCCTCCCCTAACGCTCTGTTTCAAAGTCCATTTTGGTCAAAATTCTTTACACTTCATGCAACTTCTCCGACCACAACATCAGCAAGGTACTACTTTGCCATGATGGACAGAACATTTCCTTCCACGACACACAAATGACACACGCATTGTCACAGTTCAAAATGCAGAGCAGTCACATAATCTTTCACTTCTTGAAGTTGACATCACACCAGTTATGATTTGCAAGCACATCTAAATAATTCTTGCTGTAGAATCTATTGTACTTCCGCAAACGATCGTTCAACGCGACTTTCAAGCGTGTGATTATGATATTCTGGAGTCACTCGACCTCCAAAATCTCCCGATCATTAAAGTTGACACTTACATACTCCCTGTCCCCGGGCAGACGCGTTAGCCTTGCAATATAGCAAGGCTAACTTTTGACAGCCGTGAACTGCCACCATCTGTTTACATAGTGGGACAACGCCTACAAGTATGGGAGGTGATTCCTACTCCGCAACAATGTTGAAAACATTGCAGATCAGAGGTAGAATGCCCTGTCTGTGGGACTGCTGACCCTAGCAGTCCATCCTGCAGCCACCCTCCCTCTTGCCTTAAATGCAAAGAGGCGCACTTAGCCTATACTCGCCATTGACTTTTAATAAAAGTGCACTTCTCTTGCGCCAGGGTATACCACATTCCCGTGTCCTTGTCAGTACTTCGCTGCATTACACTGCAACCAGCATCTACTTGGTCAAGTGGTATACAGTCTGCTCTTTATATCTTTTTTTCTTCTTTGTCATTATCTATTCCGGATGTGGCATCTCTGATTTCTTCCTTACCCCTTCCTCTCCTCTTATTACGAGATTTTAATGTTTATCATTTCCTTTGGGGAGGGTCTCACTGTGACTCTCGTGGTGATCATTTAGAGGCTCTTCTCAATTCTCTTCCCCTCCATGTTTTAAATACGGGTACTCCCACTCATTTAAACCCTCGCACTCAAACCCTCTCTTGAATAGATCTCTCAATTTGCTCCTCAAATGCCCTCTAGTTTATCTGGTCAGTATTCTATGATTTACATGACAGCGATCATTTTCCAATCTTACTTCTCATACGTATTCTCGACCTTGTAGCCCACGTTGGCAGTTTGAACGGACGAATTGGGCCATTTACCAGCGTCAAATTATTTTTAGAGAAAAATGTTCTCTTAAAAACTTCTGAGCTATTACAACTATTTTTGTCCTCTGTTTTAACTGCAGCCTCAAATACAATCCCTCAAACCCCAGATAGGCACCCTATGAAATGCGTGCCTCGGTGGTCTCCTACTTGTGCTCGGACAGTGCGTTTGAAACGCGCTGTACGTGCCCGATATCGTAATAATAGGACCAGAGAGCGACTCCTTGATTTTAAACGGGCGAGGGCGTTTGCCCGACGTACCATCTAAGAAGCTAAACGCACTTGTTGCCATGATAATGTTTCTACCATCACTTCGACTTCCTTTATGAGTGCAGTTTGGAAAAAGGTACGGAAATTGAGTGGCAAATACTCTACAGTGGCAAATACTCCAATTCTTAGAGTTGCCTGTGTTAGCCTTTTTGAAGTTGCCACAGAAACTGGAAATCATCTTGACCATATCTCTCAGGGGCTCCTTCTATGCCTCTCGTTTCTTTCCTCCAAGTCTTCCTTTAGACTTTTCTTCTAGCAGGAAAGATTATCATTATGTGCCTTTTACGCTTCTAGAACTAGATTCAACATTTTCCGCTTGCCGATCTGTGGCAACAGGTTCTGATGGCATTCTTCTTCATATGAATCAGGTACTTTGGGCCATGATGCCTCACACTATTGTCCCACTGCTGTTACCAGTGCAGTCTGCAAGTTGATGGAACGTCTAGTAAATAGATCTTTGGTATGGTATTTAGAGAGACAATAGTCTTTCCACTACTCAATTTGGCTTTTGTAAGGGCCGTTCCACTATTGACCCCTTACCCTGCTTAGATACCTATGTTCGTAATGCCTTTGGTAGTAAAAACTCTGTTACGGCAGTCTTTTCTGATCTTAAAAAGGCATATGACACTACTTGGTGATATAACATCTTGGTCCAGGCTGTTCCCTTGGGCCTCCGAGGCAATCTACTACTTTTCTTTAAAAGTTCTTATCAGATAGACATTTCCGCGTTGGGGTAATAATTTGCTACCCCAGACTTTGTCCAAGCTGAAGGTGTCCCGCAGGAATGTGTCCTTAGCACCACTCTTTTTCTACTTGCTATAAATGATCTGGCCTCTGCTCTCTCATCTAATATTTGGTCATCATTTTATGATGACGACTTTACTATAGCTTGTGCAGGCGCCAACTGTCGCCTAGTAGCAGCCTCACTCCAGAATGCTGTCAACCGTGTTTCACATGGGACCATTACTCATGGGTTTAAATTTCCTGGTGCTAAAATGCACCAAATTACTTACACCAGATTTTCTGTTGTCTCTAACACTCCATTGTACCTGTATGGCTCCCGTATCCCAGAACGCGATACAGTCAGATTTCTACGCCTCCCTGAAAACAACTTGCCATAGCCGGCTGAACCTCCTTAAAACTTTCGCTCATCTTTCGTAGAGGGAGGATCGTTGAACTCTCCTTCGACTGCATTCAGCCCTAGTTTTATGGAAACTAGACTATGACGACCAGCTATATTCTGCAGCCTCTCCCGCAACTCTTTCTAAACTTGATCCCATCCATCATCAGAGATTGCGGTTATGTCTAGGTGATTTTCACTCCTCCCTTGTCGAGAGCCTGTATGCAGAGACGAATGTTCCAGCCTTGAATGATCGCCGTGATGCCCATTGCCTCCGTTATTATGAACACTGTCACGACCTTCACGATCATTCTACATATAGGATAGTAACGGACGTAACGCCCCTGATTACGCCTTCCCTTTTCTCTTCTTCACTCGCTCATGACTTCTCTTCAGTTGCTTCCTTTATATATGCATCTAGCATCTAAATTTTCTCTTTCCCTTGGGAGGTTCTGACTGATCGTGTCTGTTCTTCCCCGCTGTCGTGTGCGAAAGATAAAATACCCATAGTGGCTTCTCACTCCATTTTTCTTAACGACTTCCAGTCTCATTCTCGGGCAGTTACAGTTTACACTGATGGTTCTAAATTCTCTGACGATGTCGGGTTTGCAGCAGTATTCCCGGACAATTTTGTGCGAGGTCATTATTAGACTCATTTAGAATTTTCACAGCTGAACTGTATGCAATTCTCATAATGATTTTTCGTATTATGTCCAGGCTTGCCTTATCATTTGTATTAGTCTGGGACTCCTTTAGTTCTTTGCAAACCATCCAAAAATTTCATTTGCCTCATCACCTAGTTCTTTGTAGACAACTCTGGTTGCGCCGCATTTCTAGCAAAAGCAAAGAAATTGTTTTCTGTTGGGTACCTTGGCTTGTTGATGCTCAAGTCAACGAGCAGGCGGACTCTGCTGCGAGGTCTGTGGTACATGACCTTCATACAGAGGTATTACATTTTCAAAATATTTTGCTGTCATCTTTAGCAACCTTCACAACCGTTGGCAACAACGTTGGTATAAACTGAGTCATAACAAATTACATTCTATCAAGCCGAGCTGAGGATCCTGGTCTTATCATCAATGTCGTGGTTGGGAGACTACTCTCTCCCGTCTTCGCATCGGACACACAAGTCTCACTCATGGGTATCTCATGGAGAGGAACCCAGTTCTACTTTGTGCTAATTGTCAAGTTCCAATTTCAGTTTGTCATATTCTGTTGGACTGTCCAGTCCACCAATGAGCACGCAGAGTTTACCTTTGACATCGTCACGGCTCTAACACTCTAACTTTATCTTCCCTCCTCACTGACGGCCCCACTTTTGACACAGACTCCCTCTTTGACTTATTGACACCAACAGATTTATTACACAACCTTTGATTATACTTCCTTTAGCAATCCTCTCCTTCCTTACTGCAGCGCAGTATGACCCTGGTGATTTAGTGCTTAGTTTTGATTATAATAATCATAAATAGATTATTATATTCAGAGCTGAGTATTCAACCAGTCTGCCCATGAACACTTTGAACGAAGAAATGAAGAAATGCCAAATATTTGAAAAAAGTTTGAAACAGATTTAAATATATTACTTCGTACACAGTGCAATACACAGACTAATATTTAAAATGTAAAGTCTTCCAGAAAGAGACTTTTTTCACGTACACGTTTCTGACTTCTCTCTCTTTACTACCTACCTCTCCTTCACCCATCCCCTTCCTCTTCCTTGTATTCCCTCTCTTTTCTCTACCTCGCTCCCCATATGTTCCGTCACACCCTCATACCTCCATTTCCTCTCCCTCGCTCGCGCCGTCGTCTCTTCTTCCTCCCTCTTACTTTGTCCTTTCCTTCTCCCTTGCACTTCCTTTATCCCATCCCTCTCCCTCGCTCCTTCAACCATTTCCCTATCCCTTGCACCTCCTTCCTCCCTTTCTCTCCCACGCTCACTACATCCAATTTATGAACAATAGATCTAAACAGCCTTTGTGGGGCCTCCGGCGTCTTATGGATTCTCCTCAGCGTTAAAACGCAGCTTTCCATTATTCCCCTTTTCCAGGGCACTGGAAAAACCTGACAACACATCACACATACCTTTCAGAATCCCAGTCTCAGCCTCCATTAAGGTATGTGGTGATCTAGCGATAATGCGAGATTGTATGGGGAAAAAAATTAATACATGACCGAGTGTGTTCTGGCCTATATAATTATTATTCATATGATGTTAGAGTGGGTTTAAGGCTCAGATTCTGGTCCCCTTAGATTGAACCCAGTAGCTGACCGCTACTGGGTTCACTCTCTTCTTGCTTAGAAAGCATTATCGTACCTCTTTTTAAAGGTAGCTCGATCGCTAGCGCACTCAGCTCACACACTGAGGTCCGGAGATCGAATCCCCGGTACGGCTGGAAAACATTAGGACGTGTTTCCTTAAGACATCTGCTGTCCATGTTCACCCAAAAGTATAAAATGGGAACCTGGGTGTTAGTCAAATGGTGTGGGTCGCATCCTGGGACACTGACATAATTTGCCTGAAATGCTCAGAATAACAAGGGGCTGTATATCATGTACATGTACTTGTAGAAATAAAGATATTATTATTATTTGATATGTATTTATCCTTTATGTGTGTACTCACCTAATTGTACTCACCTAATTGTGGTTGCAGGGGTCGAGACTTATCTAATGGCCCCGCCTCTTCACTGACCGTTACTAGGTCCTCTCTCTCCCTGCTCCATGAGCTTTATCATACCTCGTCTTAAAGCTATGTATGGTTCCTGCCTCCACTACATCACTTGCTAGACTGTTCCACTTCCTGACAACTCTATGACTAAAGAAATACTTCCTAACATCTCTTTGACTTGTCTGAGTCTTCAACTTCCACCTGTGACCCGTTGTTTCTGTGTCCTCTCTCTGGAACATCCTGTCTCTGTCCACCTTGTCGATACCTCTCAGTATTTTGCATGTCGTTTTTATGTTCATCCTATCTCTCCTGTCTTCCAGTATCGTCAGGTCGACTTCCCTTAACCTTTCCTCGTAGGACATGCCCCTTAGCTCTGGGACTAGTCATGTTGCAAATCTTTGCACTTTCTCTAGTTTCCTTACATGCTGGTGAAGCATAATCCAACATACTTCCGACATCTTAAGATGTCGGAATGCTGTTCTTAGGTTTGCCAGGTGCCCGTATGCTGCAGCAGTTATTTGGTTGATGTGCGCCTCCGGAAATGTGCCTGGTGTTACACTCACCCCAAGATCATTTTCCTTGAGTGAGGTTTGTAGTCTCTGGCTCCCCTAGACTGTACTCCGTCTGTGATCTTTTTTGCCATTCCCCAATCTTCATGACTTTGCACTTCGTGGGGTTGAGCTCCAGGAGCCAGTTACTGGACCAGGCCCGCAGCCTGTCGAGATCCCTTTGTAGTTCTACTTGGTCCTCGTCCGATTGAATTCTTCTCATCATTTCACATCATCTGCAAACAGGAACACTTCTGAGTCTATTCCTTCCGACATGTCGTTCACTTATACCAGAAACAGTACCTTTGCTAGGACTGACCCCTGAGGAACCCCACTCGTTACAGGTGCCCACTCTGACACCTCACCACGCACCATGACTCGCTGTTGTCTTCCTGACAGGTATTCCCTGATCGATTGTAGTGCATTCCCTGTTATCCCTGCCTGGTCCTCCAGCTTTTGCACTAATCTCTTGTATGGAACTTCAAACGCCTTCTTACAGTCCAAGAAAATGCAGTCTAACCACCCCTCTCTCTCTTGTCTTACTGCTGTCACCATGTCATAGAACTCCAGTAGGTTTGTGACACAGAATTTCCTGTCCCTGAACCCGTGCTGGCTGTCGTTGATAAGCTCATTCCTTTCACGCGTGTGTGTGTGTGTGTGTGTGTTTAGTGAAGCGGCACCAGCCGCTACGAACACATATACTCTTCTCACAATACAAACAACCACTCTCCTCTCAGCACAAGCATATGCTCTCTTCTCAGCACCAGCAACCACCATAATCAGGGAACCAGTACCTCTACACTCCTCACAGCACCAGCAGCTACTCTCCTCACAGCACCAGCAGCAACTCTCCTCACAGCACCAGCAGCTACTCTCCTCACAGCACCAGCAGCTACTCTCCTCACAGCACCAGCAGCTACTCTCCTCACAGCACCAGCAGCTACTCTCCTCACAGCACCAGCAGCTACTCTCCTCACAGCACCAGCAGCTACTCTCCTCACAGCACCAGCAGCTACTCTCCTCACAGCACCAGCAGCAACTCTCCTCACAGCACCAGCAGATACACTTCTCACAGCACCAGCAGCAACTCTCCTCACAGCATCAGCAGCTACTCTCCTCACAGCACCAGTAGCTACTCTCCTCACAGCACCAGCAGATACTCTCCTCACAGCACCAGCAGCTACTCTCCTCACAGCACCAGCAGCTACTCTCCTCACAGCACCAGCAGCTACTCTCCTCACAGCACCAGCAGATACACTCTTCACAGCACCAGCAGATACACTCCTCACAGCACCAGCAGATACACTCCTCACAGCACCAGCAGATACACTCCCACAGCACCAGCAGATACACTCCTCACAGCACCAGCAGATACACTCCTCACAGCACCAGCAGATACACTCCTCACAGCACCAGCAGCTACATTCCTCACAGCACCAGCAGATACGCTCCTCACAGCACCAGCAGCTACACTCCTCACAGCACCAGCAGATACACTCCTCAGAGCACCAGCAGATACACTCCTCACAGCACCAGCAGATACACTCCTCACAGCACCAGCAGATACACTTCTCACAGCACCAGCAGCAACTCTCCTCACAGCATCAGCAGCTACTCTCCTCACAGCACCAGTAGCTACTCTCCTCACAGCACCAGCAGATACTCTCCTCACAGCACCAGCAGCTACTCTCCTCACAGCACTAGCAGCTACTCTCCTCACAGCACCAGCAGATACACTCCTCACAGCACCAGCAGCTACATCCTCACAGCACCAGCAGATACACTCCTCACAGCACCAGCAGCTACACTCCTCACAGCACCAGCAGATACACTCCTCAGAGCACCAGCAGATACACTCCTCACAGCACCAGCAGATACACTCCTCACAGCACCAGCAGATACACTCCTCACAGCACCAGCAGCTACACTCCTCACAGCACCAGCAGATACACTCCTCACAGCACCAGCAGCTACTCTCCTCACAGCACCAGCAGCTACACTCCTCACAGCACCAGCAGCTACACTCCTCACAGCACCAGCAGATACACTCCTCACAGCACCAGCAGATACACTCCTCACAGCACCAGCAGATACACTCCTCACAGCACCAGCAGATACACTCCTCTCAGCACCAGCACATACACTCCTCACAGCACCAGCAGATACCATCCTCACAGCACCAGCAGATACACTCCTCACAGCACCAGCAGATACACTCCTCACAGCACCAGCAGATACACTCCTCACAGCACCAGCAGATCACTCCTCACAGCACCAGCAGCTCTCTCCTCACAGCACCAGCAGCTGCCACTCCTCCGCACCAGCAGCTGCACTCCTCACAGCACCAGCAGATACACTCCTCACAGCACCAGCAGATACACTCCTCACAGCACCAGCAGATACACTCCTCACAGCAAAAGCATGTATTCACATCACTAGCGACTACGCTACTCAAAACACCAAACTAAACTACTGAGGACACCAAAAACTACACTCCTCACAGCATCAACACTCCTCACAGCATCAACACTCCTAACAGCATCAACACTCCTCACAGCATCAGCAACAGCATCACAGCTATACTACTCACAGCACCAACAACTTCACTACTCACAGCACCAGCAGCTTCACTACTCACAGCACCAGCAGCTATATTACTCACAGCACCAGCAGCTTCACTACTCGCAGCACCAGCAGCTGCTTCACATCTCTGGCTAATGTTTCAATATCGTGGCCTCTTAATGTTGTTGCGTTCGTTAATGATGCCATTTTCCCTGTTAATAGTTCGTGGCATTCCATACAAAACTTTTGTTTACCACCTTTGTAAAACCTTTGTTGTTGTAATTTAGGTTGCTACTTGTTATTCTTGTTTGTGCTGAAGCAGATTATTTTTTTTATTAACACATCGGCCGTTTCCCACCAATGCAGGGTGGTTCGACAAAGAAAAACTTTCCTCATCATTCTCTCCATCACTGTCTTGCCAGAAGCGTGCTTACACTACAGCTACAAAACTGCAACATTAACACCCCTCCTTCAGAGTGCCGGCACTGTACTTCCCATCTCCAGGACTCAAGTCCGGCCTGCCGGTTTCCCTGAAACCCTTCATAAATGTTACCTTACTCACACTCCAAAAGCACGTAAAATCCTAAAAACCATTTGCCTCCATTCGCTCTTTTCTAACATGGTCATGCATGCTTGCTGAAAGTCCAAGCCCCTAGCACACAAAACCTTCTTTACCACCTCCCTCCAACCTTTTCAAGGCCAACCCCTATCACGCCTTCCCTCCACTACAGATTTATACACTCTCGAAGTCATTCTATTTTGTTCCATCCTCTCTCTATGTCCAAACCATCTCAATTAACCCTCCTCAGCTCTCTAGATAATAGTTTTGGTAATCCCACACCTCCTCCTAATCTCCAAACTATGGATTCTCTGCATTATATTCACACCACACATTGTCCTCAGACATGACATCTCCACTGCCTCCAGCCTTCTCCTTGTTGCAACATTCACAACCCATGTCTCACACCCATACAAGAGTGTTGGTATAATTATACTCTCATACATTCCCCTCTTTGCTTTCGTGGATAAGTTCTCTGTCTCCACAAGCTTCTCAGTGCACCACTCACCTTTTTCCCCTCATTAATTATATGATTCACTTGATACTTCATACACCCATCTGCTGACACATCCACTCCCAAATATCTGAACACATTGACCTCCTCCTTACTCTCTCCCTCCAATCTGATATCCAATCTTCCGTTATCATCTATTTTTTTTTGTTATCCTCATCACCTTACTCTTTCCTATATTCACTTTTAATTTCCTTCTTTTACATACCCTACCAAACTCATGCACCAACCTATGCAACTTCTCTTCAGAATCCCCAAAAACACTGTGTCATCAGCAAAGTGCAATTGTGACAACTCCCACTTTGTGTTAGATTCTTTATTTTTAACCCCACACCTCTTGCCAACACCCGAGCATTCATTTCTCTTACAACTCCATCTATAAATATATTGAACAACCACGGTGACATCACACATCTTTGTCTAAGGCCTACTTTTGCTGGGAAATAATTTCCCTCTCGCCTACATATTCTAACCTGAGCCTCACTATCCTCGCAAAAACTTTTCACAGGTTTCAATAACCTTCCTCCTATTCCATACATTTGCAACATTTGTCACATTGCACCCCTATCCACACTATCATATGCCTTTTCCAAATCGATAAATGCCACAAACACCTCTTTACCCTTATCTAAATATTGTTCACCTATATGTTTCACTGCAAACACTTGGTCTACACACCCCCTACCCTTCCTAAAGCCTCCTTGTTCATCTGCTATCCTGCTCTCTGTCTTACTCCTAATTCTTTCAATAATACCTCTACCATACACTTTACCAGGTATACTCAACAGACTTATTCCCCTATAATTTTTACACTCTCTTTTGTCCCCTTTGCCTTTATACAAAGGAACTATGCACGCTCTCTGCCAATCCCTAGATACCTTAACCTCTTACATACATTTATTAAATAAAAACACTAACCACTCTAAAACTATATCCCCATCTGCCTTTAACATTTCTATCTTTATCCCATCAATCCCAGCTGCTTTACCCCCTTTCATTCTACTCACTGCCTCACGAACTTCCCTCACACTCACAACTGGTTCTTCTTCACTGCTATAAGATGTTATTCCTCCTTGCCCTATACACGAAATCACAGCTTCCCTCTCTTCATCAACATTTAACAATTCCTCAAAATATTCCCTCCATCATCCCGATACCTCTAACTCTCCATTTAATAACTCTCCTCTCCTATTTTTAACTGACAAATCCATTCTTTCCCTAGGCTTTCTCAACTTATTAATCTCACTCCAAAACTTTTTCTTATTTTCAAAAAGAAAATGTTGGTAATATCTCACCCACCTTCTCATTTGCTCTCTTTTTACATTGCTTCACCACTTTCTTAACCTCTCTTTTTCTCTCCATATACTCCTCCCTCCTTACATCACTTCTACTTTGTAAAACCTCTCATATGCTAACTTTTTCTCTCTTACTACTCTCTTTACATCATCATTCCACCAATCACTCTTCTTCCCTCCCGCACCCACTTTCCTATAACCACAAACTTCTTCTGAACACTCTAACACTATATTCTTAAACTTACCCCATACCTCTTCTACCCCACTGCCTATATTCTCACTAGACCATCTGTCCTGCAACAGTTGTTTATATCTTACCCTAACTGCCTCCTCTTTTAGTTTATAAACCTTCACCTCTCTCTTACTTACTGCTTCTATTTTCCTTGTATCCCATCTACCTTTTACTCCCACTTTAGCTACAACTAAAAAGTGATCTGATATATCTGTGGCCCCTCTATAAACATGTACATCCTAAAGTCTACTCAATAGTCTTTCATCTACCAATACACAGTCCAACAAACTACTGTCATTTCGCCCTACATCATATCTTGTATACTTATTTATCCTCTTTTTCTTAAAATATGTGTTACCTATAACCAAACCCCTTTCCATACTAAGTTCAATCAAATGCTCCCCATTATCATTTACACCTGGTACCCCAAATTTACCTACCACACCCTCTCTATACGCTTCTCCTACTTTAGCATTTAGGTCCCCTACCACGATTACTCTCTCACTTGGCTCAAAAGTTCCTACTCCCTCGCTTAACATCTCCCAAAATCTCTCTTGTCTCTCTCCTCTACACTCCTCTCTTCTCCAGATGCATACACACTTATTATGACCCACTTTTCACATCCGACCCTTATTTTATTCCACATAATCCTTGAATTTATATATTTATGTTCCCTCTTCTCTCTCCATAACTGATCCTTCAACATTATTGCTGCCCTTTCCTTAGCTCTAACTCTCTCAGATACTCTTGAGTTAATCCCATTTATTTCACCCCATTGAAACTCGCCTACCCCCTTCAGCTTTGTTTCGCTTAGGGCCAGGACATCCAACTTCTTTTCGTTCATAACATTAGAAATCATCTATTTCTTATCATCCGCACTACATCCACGCACATTCAAACATCCCAATTTTATGAAGTTTTTCCTTATCTTGTTTTTAGTAATTTATACAGGAGAAGGGGTTACTAGCCCATTGCTCCCGGCATTTAGTAGCTTCTGACGACACGCATAGCTTACAAAGGAAGAAGTCTGTTCCACTTCCCCATGGAAATAAGCTGAAATAAACAAGAACAAGAACTAGGAAAAAAATAGAGGAAAAAACCCAGAGGGGTTAGTATATTTATGCTTGTACATGAATGTGTAGTGTGACCTAAGTATAAGTAGAAGTAGCAAGACGTACCTGCAACCTTGCATGTTTATGAGACAGAAAAAGACACCAGCAATCCTACCATCATGCAAAACAATTACAGGCTTATGTTTCACACTCATTTGGTAGGACGGTAGTACCTCCCTGGGTGGTAGTACCTCCCTGGGTGGTAGTACCTCCCTGGGTGGTAGTACCTCCCTGGGTGGTAGTACCTCCCTGGGTGGTAGTACCTCCCTGGGTTGTTGCTGTCTACCAACCTACGTACTAGAGTTTATTGAACGATTAATTTTGTTTTAAACCTACATGTAATATATTCTCCAGCAGGTAAGCATACTTCACTTCCTAAAGGAGGAAATAAGCATTGAGATATGTTCACCTGTCGGTGCTTGTAATATTGTGATGTTAGTTCCAGTGCTGTTATTAGTGTTGTTGAATTTATGTAAGTGATAATGTTGTGTTAATGCAGGTGTTAGTGTTTGTGTGTTGATATAGGTTTTAGTGTTTGTGTGTTGATACAGGTGTTAGTGTTTGTGTTATAAGGCTCAAATGACGACAGTGTCGACAAACGGACGATGGATATCTTTCAATAGCTCTTCTTTCGGTTTGAACCATAACTAATATAATTATTATTAACAATTTCTTTTATACAGTTATTTTATTCTGCCTCAAGTTCTTTTCCTCGTTTTCTATTCACCTTCTCCCTGCTAACACTTTCCCTCTACAGCCTCTCACTTTCTCGTAATTAACCATCAATAATACTGAGTAAAAAACACCAAGAAGTCGAGTTGAACTTAATATTAAGATGTTTAAAACGAGGAATTCAAGAAAAGATTCAAGAAATTCCATGACCAAACATTAATTCTTTTGTTTCAAAACACATTTAATGTGTCGCAAAAAAAAACTCCGCTGACTAATTAACTGGAATTAATTAACCTTCAGGTCAATGATAGACCGATAACTATTATTAAAGAAAATAGCCTTTTGGAATTCTATGCATCTCTGCCTGCATGCTTGTTACATCTGTGAGCAAACATTTTCAAGTTAGTGAAATCTAAGCTTCGCTCCAGGCTTACTGATGACCAGGCTTACTGATGACCAGGCTTACTGATGACCAGGCTTACTGATGATCAGGCTTACTGATGACCAGGCTTACTGATGACCAGGCTTACTGATGACCAGGCTTACTGACGACCAGGCTTACTGATGACCAGGCTTACTGATGACCAGGCTTACTGATGACCAGGTTTACTGATGACCAACCTTACTGATGACCCGGCTTACTGATGACCAGGCTTACTGATGACCCGGCTTAATGATGACCAGGCTTACTGATGACCAGGATTACTAATGACCAGGCTTAATGATGACCAGGCTTACTGATGACCAGGCTTAGTGATGACCAGGCTTACTGATGACCAGGCTTAGTGATGACCAGGCTTAGTGATGAGCCGTTGCATCAGATTTTGAGACTGTGTAAACAACATAGAAGTAGATATTAGTCAGCTTACCGGAAAGTTTCCGTCTCAAGTTTCGCATTTGCATTACAATTTAGTCTTACGATAATGGACCTTTTATTATTTTACTCTACTTAATGTCAATAATTAGTAATTACATTGAAATTTTATTTATCTTTCCATTATAGAGGTTGAATTATTTACCTTAGTCTCAAATGTTTCATTAAAATTAAAATTCAGTAATTTTGATCTAAAACAGAACTCGATCAATTTATTTGTTTTATCTTATGACTTTAAGTGTAATTATTTTACCATATTAAAATGCAATAAGTATAATGTTAATATCGATCATTACAAAATGTCGCCTTCCTTTAAATTTGGCATTTTCAAATTGGCACTTTAATATTAGAAGGTTGGGGACTAGTGGTTTAGGCTAACTCAAGCCTTTAATAGAGGCCTGGGTGAGGCGAAATGGCATTAGCAGAAATGCTTTGAATCTTCCTTAATAGCCTTTTCAGTCACTAACAAATACAATAAAGACAATTTCGTCATCTCTGAAATATTATCAAAGGTTATCCTCAAAACAGTAAACCCAGCCATCACTCGTAAAGTAACCAAGAGTTACCTTCATTACTGCTGCTACTACTACAATTACTACAATTATTATTACTACTACAGCCTACTGCATAGGCTAATTCGCCTACTGCAGCTCTTATGTTTTTTTTTTTGCCACACATTGTTACCTAAATGTATCCCTGTATTGTTTATAACGGCTTAATAAAGATCTCAAGAGAGAAACGTTGCCACCATAAAATGCGTTTCTCTTACCGCAATCGGCCAAGCGGATTTCCACCTTATGTCTGGACCCATAAGGGTCACATTCCATCGACAAGAAGGGCTCAAAAACCAGGATTCTAGCTTTCTGTTACCAGAGTGTCGGCAATTTAAATTCTATTTATAACTTATGTCACCTAGCAACCGTGATTTATATCTTATGTGACCTAGCAACCGTGATTTATATATTATGTCACCTAGCAACCGTGATTTATATCTTATGTCACCTAGTGATTTATAACTTGTCACCTTGCAGGCGTGAAATGCCTGTGATTTGCCTAGATAATACTCCGACGCTGGGTAATTTTGGCAGGTGTTGCCTGGTGGCAGGTGTTGCCTGGTGGCAGGTGTTGCCTGGTGGCAGGTGTTGTCTGCCACACTCTGTGTTAACAGTCGTCAGGTCATCACCTGGGTCTGTCATCTTTCATACAAATATTGCCATGCGAATCTTCTTATGTCTTTAACTTCAAGTACAAGTTATTCCTAATTGCTTTAAGTCACATAATATGTAAACAGGTCGGAGGTATAATGAAGCTTCAGTAAAAATGAATTTGCTTGTGACTGGTTGGATAGAATGCACATTTACCTATAAATGTGATTAAACACGTAATACAATCATACATCTATGAAACTGCAACCTCGAACAGGTTTGTTAATTAACAGACACAATCAATCATAACCAGCAAAATAAACTCTTGCTACGATACACTCACCATTACTTAAACTATCTAAAATATAGGACAACATACATCTGCTTTTAAATAGATATATTGAACGTATCGGCAATTAATTTTGTTAGCCAATCACCATCACCGTTAAAGCTTCGTTTATTTATTCATGAAAACAAACCTTACTCCTCTGTTTACTACGCCTGAGTTGCCACATGTTACCTTCTGCCCAGCATAGAATATTCTGAAACTTATTTTCCAGCTGTACCTACTTACAGAAAACCCGGGATATAATTGAGGTTGTTGGTTTTAAGAGCTGCCGGAGTCGTCTTCCAGATAGATCCCAGCAAGAAATTTGATCTTATTGATGCTCTAAAAAAGAATACCTATGGTATTTTAGTGAGAAAGGTAATATTTTTTTTTGTCTAGAAATAATAACGAGGTAGAATGTACTTTCTAGCAAATGAATCATGGTAGACTAACAGCATGCTGTACTAGAATTCAATGTTGTGAATGAAAATATTTCATTTATGTTATATATACGTGTTTAGTTTAGTGTTTAGTTTTGATTGTAATTATAATAAAATAAAGATAAAGAATCTAACACAAAATGGGAGATGCCATAGTTTGCTTTTTGCTGATGACACTGTGCTGTTGGGAGATTCTGAACAGAAGTTGCAAATGTTGGTGACCGAGTTTGGGAGGGTGTGTAAAAGACGAGAATTAAAAGTGAACATAGAAAAAAGTAAGGTGATTAGAATAGAAAAAATAGGTAAGTGATTGGATATCAGATTGGAGGGAGTATGGAAGAAGTGAATGTATTCAGATGTTTGGGAGTGGACTTATCAGCAGATGAGTCTATGAAAGATGAGGTGAATCATAGAACTGTTGAGTGGGAAAAGGTGACAGGTGCACTGAGGAGCCTGTGGAGACAAAGGACTTTAACCCTGGAAGCAAAGAGGGGAATGTAAGAGACTATAGTTCTACCAACACTCTCAAATGGATGTGAAGAATAGGTGGTGAATGTTGCAACAAGGAGAAGGCTGGAGGCAGTGGAGATGTCGTGTCTGAGGGCAATGTGTGGTGTGAATATAATGCATGGAATCTGTAGTTTGGAAATTAGGAGGAGGTGCAGGGTTATTAAAAATATTATCCCGACGGCTGAGGTGTTGTTGAGGTGGTTTGAACATTTAGAGAGGAAGGAACAAAATAGAATAACTTGGAGAGCCTATTAATCTTTAGTTGAAGGAAAGTGTGGTAGGGGTCGGCCTAGGAAAAGTTGGAGGGAGGGGATAAAGGAGGTTTTGAGTACAAGGGGATTGGACTTCCAGCAGACGTGCGTGAGGATGTTAGAAGTGAGTGAAGATGAATGGTTTTTATGACTTGACATGCTGTTGGAGTGTGAGCAAGGTAACATTTATAAAGGAATACATGAAAACTGGCAGGCCGTACTTGAGTCCTGAAGGTGGGATGTACAGTGTCTGCACTCTCAAGGAGGGGTGTTAATATTGCAGTTTTTTTAACTATAGTGTAGGCACGGCTCTTGCAAGACAGTGATGGAGTGAGTGATGATGAAAGTGTTTCTTCTTTTTCAGGACACCCTGCCTTGGTGGGAAAAAGACTTTGTGTTAATAAAATATAAAATAAAGTTGTGGTTACAATTGTAATATGTTGTTTACGTACACAAGGATATGAGTTATTTACAACAGGGGGTTATTTACGTATTACTATTGCCCAGTCGGTGCCGGGCAGTTGTGACACCATAGCTTCTTCTGATTTTGTTGAATGCACCAGAGACATGTGGCTCATCCTACATGATAGAATGATTGGTGTCAATCTCCCTCAGTCTCAAAATAATGAAGCTCTATTGAAGTTTTCTTGCATTATTATTCTCAATCTGATAGTTGACAGTCCAAGATTGATTTCAATTCCCTTCTGGAAAACATATATATTTTCCAATTTATCAGATCTATCATGAATATGACTCCTTTGTAATGAGAATACTTTTATCCCGCCAATAAAATATAGTAAATCAGAATGAGGTTTAGTGGATGCTGGGAGAGTTTTGTGCCGGTTTATGTCTCCCGGTGACTGTGTACTCATCATTAAAGATCTCCCGGTGACTGTGTACTCATCATTAAAGATCTCCCGGTGACTGTGTACTCATCATTAAAGATCTCCCGGTGACTGTGTACTCACCATTAAGATCTCCCGGTGACTGTGTAATCATCATTAAAGAGTAGTCTTGAACCATCACTACATTCTACAATTATTGCAGATTCCAAACATTGTCGTTCTGCAGATCATTCTCTTATATCATCATCTTGGTACTGGTTCGGTTTATAGAGACAACGACCACGTTTCTTGCCGCTTTACCTCACATAATCATTCTCACATCACCCACAAAGAATCGTTTAAAAATTCGCATTAGATTCAATATGTCCTTTGAGGTTCTTTGTTACCGCTTTTTTAATGATAGTGTCAGTGGTTATAGTAACTCCAATTTTGGAACTGAACAGATTAGTGAACCAGTCCGGGGGACTGTCTCACCTGACAGTGTTGTTATGGCATTCACAGTCAATAGTGAAATATGAAAGGAAGGGAAATTTGCCGAATATCTGGTGATAGAACTTACTTCCACAAGTAACTGTTGTCATGCATCTTGAATATACGACCACTGAACTGAAAACGAATTATAGTAACAAAATGTAATCATGGTGATCGTATAAACTCCATTTATACAAGATTGTTTCTAAGAGGAATGAACAAAACAACCAGACATCAGTTACGTGATTCGTGAGAGATGGATGACCTTGCACGCTACTCTGCAAGAGTATGAGTGAATAATAATAGTGACAATAGGCTTTCTTGTGTGACAGTTCTAAATAAGGAGAGACATGCTTGAATAGCTAATTCACTGATGTTGTTTAAAGCACATATTATGAATGAAGTTAAGGAATATATGATAGTACATTGAATAAGAATTGTTCAGACTTGATGCTCATTAGATGGGATAAGCACAGAAAAACAGAATTCGAATATAAAGAAGAAAATTGTGGGCAACTATTTTATTTAACTTGGAGCATTCAACGATTCTGGAAATATTATAAATATCAGAAATATTAACGCATGTAAGAAATGTATTAAAAATAATACTTTGTAATATTTTTATATCATTTATCATTTTTATATCTTGTTCTTCCACAGATGGGAGATCTATCCTATTCTCATCATTATTAAACTTTAGATTCCTCCCTTATTTCTCTCTAAACTCGAATTATTCCTCCTTGATTTCCTCTCTTCTTCCCTTCCTCATTTGCATATTGCGACCACCAACACGTTCATACTGGAAAGCAATTGAGAGAAGCGCTATTTAACACAGGACCTGAGACAAAAAAAGTAATGTCAGCGGAAATAAAATAGTGCAGTGCGTTACATATAACATCCCGACTCTTTTTCTACGGATCTTCCTGTGGATCCAATTAACCATCATGACTTATGTGTCGGGGACTTGATACATCTTAGATACATGGTGTCCACCACCCGGCTGGTGAAGACACAGACTGACGTGGAGAAACTGTAAGGCAGGATAAACGGGTGGCTACTGGTGATAACAAATTGCGGACTTGCGGATACAGAATACAGATGTTACATATCCTAGGCAACGAAAATAAACTTAATGGTGAATATAACACAAAATTAATCACCGAAGATGAATATCAGCTAAATTAACCCTATGTTAGGTACCTCAATAAGTATGTTGCAGCGCCACTGTCAGCCATCAACAGATATGTACAGGAATTACAGAATTTCAAAAAATTTGCAACGAGACTTGATAGGAATGATGTGTAAAGATTGAATAACAATTGAGGAAAAGTGATACTTGACAAATAAGATCACGACATACAAGATACCAAAAAGAAATAATAGGAAAGACAAACACAAACTATCCGAAATGAGGACACCAAAACGAAACAGCAGTTACCAGTAAACTAAAGATGCAAATTATTACGAACACGGGAAAGAATGGCTTGTGAGCAAACAAAACTCAACACTAAATTATAATTTATATTTGCCTTCACCAGATGATATATACAAGTATGTACAATATGTACAGATAGAATAGTAAGTGTACACAACGGTGACAGATGACAAAGAAGAAGCCAGAGTCCACCGTACTCAACAAGCAGGTAGGCAAGTCTGCCAATGCTTGCAGCAAGTGAACCAAGTTACTTGAGCTTTGGTGGGCTTACCTGTGACTGGTCAATGAACCAAGGTACTGATTTAATGATGGGAACCATATTGGTTTGTTAAACCCGTAGCACCCGGTTCACTGGTTGGAAAGCAGCCTTAAGAGTAGCGCATCCAGTAGAACTGAATGTTGTACTCGCTACCCAAGGACATACGGTGGTGTGGACGCCTCTAAGCTAATTTCATTCTCCTCCCTGTTTGGTGTACTAGCTCAACATGCAGTATATTATATTATTGTAACCACGAACGAGTGGTATTAATCAATAACTACACTGCACTAGCCAGGGCTCGAACCCATGACTAGAGCGTCACGTGTTTTCGCTCACCATGAGGCGGGCAAAAGCATCATGGGTTCGACCCCTGGCTAGTGCAGTGTAGTTATTATATATATATATATATATATATATATATATATATATATATATATATATATATATATATATATATATATATATATATATATATATATATATATATATATAATATATATATATATATATATATATATATATATATATATATATATATATATATATATATATATATATATATTGTAGACAGCCTGTATTGTCTGCATAGACAGCCTCTGCTGTCTGCCAGCTGACTTCATGTTTTGCGCTTGCTAGTGCTGCCACCTATAGGCCTATACTCACTTCAGTCAGCGCCACCATGCTCCTTTCTCACTCACGCAGTGGCCTTACTCCTCTCTCCCTCGCACTGGGCATGGCCCTCCCGGGCCATGGCCACAAACACACTGTACCCCTTACGATCTCGCAAATAAAATAAGAAGCCTCCGAAGCCTTATCATTGCTACCCCACTTTGATTAATGACGCAACCTTAGAAAACATTGGTGGACAGCGGGGGTCACAGCGATTGTGTTTCCCCGAGGAGGGAAGGAAGAGAAATGAAGTTGTCTTCACTTCATCACCGTACACAAGAAGCATCTGTCTCTCAACGAGTTATCCTGATGTCGTGTCTGCAAATCTCAGCATCCAGACACAGGTACAAGCAGGATCCAGGCCGAAATTTGTTGAATTTCTCCGAGAAACATAAGTGTAGTCCCTGTGACTCTACGCACAACTTCCCACACTGTTTCTCAGTCATGTGCTCAGCCTTACCAGCATGTTCTGCTGTTATTGTTCAGCTCAGTACAGCTATTTCAGCAAGTCAGAGGTGAGTTTGTGGTGATTTCTGCGTCCAGTGTGAGCGTGTCTCCCTCGTGTGGTGTATGGGTGAGGAAGGTAGGCGCGCAGTGCTGTCCCTCACTGTACATGCTCGCCACCATACACCACTCTCCACCACTATGCTCCCACTCCCTCTCTGCCGTGTTTTCTGTGAATTTCCGTGTGAATTCTTGCCAGAGCTGTGAGTGCCCCAAGCCACGGTGGTCACTCGAAGCCACGTGCAGTAAGCCACGTAGGTTGTGACCAAGCCATGTGGGTTAAGCCAGATCCCAAGCCACGCTGTGGTCTGCCACCCGCATCAACCCATGACGTCACCACGATGCTGCCTGACTCCACTGACGTCACCCTGGGCGTCTGCCTGACGTCACTTGCGATGTCACCCCATGACATCCGTCACGACGTCACTCCAGGACGTCACCTCTCAACGTTTGCTGACGTCACTCGCGATGTCACCCCATGACATCACCTTATGACGTCACGCCTGACATCAACATATGATGTCCCGAGTGTTGTAGTTTCACAGTTAGCAAATTGTTGCATTATTGTCAAGAAGTTTGAGAGAAGATATATGTCGAGTGTTCAGTAATTCCTCTCAGTCAGTGTTCTCACATGTTCGTGTATTGCTTAGTGTCGATTTTTGCACAGAAAAGCGTCATTTGCTAGTAAGCCATGTTGTACCGCATGTGCAGTATGTGTGTGCAGTTTCTTGTGTGTCCTATGTAGCACCTATGTGTTACTTTGTCACCCAGTGTGACCCCGCACCCCACGCACTTGACAGCTGTCATTAGTCAGTCTAGGCGTCAGTTATGAGCGTCCAAGCCCATTGTACAGAGAGCTCTTATTGTTCGCCGCTCGTAGATGCCTCTGCTGAATCGTACACGTGACGATTCTCCCATCCAGACACGTTCCACGTCACCTTCTGACCGTCAGACTGTAATTATTGTAGACGACCAGTCTGGGGACGCTTAGACCATCCTTTGCTGTAACTTCAACTGTAGAAAGAATGACACTCGTCAAGCCACAGTTAAGCCTGTCGGCAGGCGACTGTCAGCCTTGTGTCATAGCTTCAGTGAGCAGCCTGCACAAAGTTGATGTCACTTTCACTGCTAGCCCACTCACTGCAGTAAGGTGTATGCTGTTACGACCATCAGATGTTTCGCCGAGTCGTCTCTGCCACGACTCACTCCACACTCGCCACCAGTGACAGCCCCAGCAACAGTATCAGACGAGAAATGTCCTCCCGAGTCGCTTGCCAGAAGAAGTCCTGCCCTGTTGCGACTATTGACGACGCCTCACTCGAGGGCACCAGCATGTTGTGCCCCAGGTTGAGTGAACCCTACAGCAACGACTACGATGTCTGTTCACCGTCCCAGAGGAGACCATACCCTGTTACGTCACAGTTCAGCCACAACGATGTCTCTTGTGTTGCAGTATCTGTCCAGATGCAGGAAGGCGTGCAGTGATGCCCATCGACGCTCATTGTCTTAGACCACGAAGCACACCATTTTTTTTTCTTCCCTCTCTGGAGGAAGTTTTTTTCCATGTCCACATGCTTATGTATATATGTTTTATTTTGTGTTAAGTGTCCTGTTCTTGCGAGAGAGAGACAGTTTTCTTTTTCTGCCAGTCATAGTCAGAGTCATCCATGGGCGCGTTGCCGAGCGATGTAGACAGCCTGTACTGTCTGCATAGACAGCCTCTGCTGTCTTCCAGCAGAGTTCATGTTTTGTGCCATGCTAGTGCTGCCACCTATAGGCCTATACTCACTTCAGTCAGCGCCACCATGTTCCTTTCTCACTCACGCAGCAGCCTTGACTCAGACAACAGGCCATACTCCTCTCTCCCTCGCACTGGGCATGGCCACACACACACTGCCTGTGTACCAATTACGATCTCGCAAATAAAGTAAGAAGCCTCCGAAGCTTTATCATTGCATTCCTGCCTTGATCGACGATTCTACATTTGAAAACAATATATATATATATATATATATATATATATATATATATATATATATATATATATATATATATATATATATATATATATATATATATATATATATATATATATATATATATATATGCCTCCACTGGAGGCAGTTTAGATGTCATGTCTGAGGTCAACATGTGGTGTGAATATAATGCAGAGAATCGTAGTTTGGAGATTAGGGGAAGGGGTGAGATTACCAAAACTATTATCCAGAGAGCTGAGGAGGGGTTGTTGAGATGGTTTGAACATATAGATAGGATGGAACAAAATAGATTGACTTTGAGTGTATAAATCTGTAGCGGAGGGAAGGCGGGGTAGGGGTCGGCCTAGAAAAGGTTGGAGGGAGAGGGTAAAGGAGGTTTTGTGTGCGAGGGGCTTGGACTTCCAGCAAGCGTGCGTGAGCGTGTTAGATAGGAGCGAAAGGAGACAAATGGTTTTTAGGACTCGACGTGATGTTTGAGTGTTGGCAAGGTAACATTTATGAAGGGTTTCAGGGAAACCGGCAGGCCGGACTTGATTCCTGGAGATGGGAAGTACAGTGCCGGCACTCTGAAGGAGGTGTGTTAATGTTGCAGTTTTGTAGATGTAGTGTAAGCGCGCCTCTGGCAAGGCAGTGATGGAGTGAGTGATGGAAGTTTTTCTTTGTCGGGCCACCCTACCTTGGTGGGAAACGGCCTATATGTAATAAAAAATATATACAGTGGACCCCGGATTACGGGGGTCCACTGCATTCGTTCCAGAATGCTATTCCCATAAGGAATAATGTAAATTAGATTAGTCCTTTTAGACCCCCAAAAATACACTTACAAAAGCACTTACAAAAATACACTTACATAATTGTTCGAGTTTGAAGCAGTACGTAATCAAGGGGTCCACTGTGTATATAAAAATATATATAGTATATATATATATATATATATATATATATATATATATATATATATATATATATATATATATATATATATATATATATATATATATATATATATATATATATATATATATATTATTGTAAATACGAACGAGTGGTATTGAATCAGTAACAACACTGCGAATAGCCGAGGATTCGATCCCATGTCGTTTTCGCCAGCCCCATTGTGAGCGAAAATCACACATGACGCTCTAACCCACAGGACCACGCAATCCTTCAAAAATCACGCACCCAGCAGAGCTACGGTGGTGTGGGTGCCTCTGAGCTAATTTCATTCTACTCCCCGTTTGGGGTACTAGCCTCCACAAGCAGTATTTTATATTATTGTAACAATGAACGAGTGGTATTGAATCAATAACAACACTGCGACTACCCAAGGAATCGAACCCATGTCGTTTTGGCCCGCCTCATGGTGAGCGAAAATCACACATGAGTGATATATAGAGCTGTAAAATAATTTACGGTCATCTGTTATTTATACTTCTTGAAATAAATCCTAGTAATTTGTTAGCTTTATTGCACATACTTAGGCACTGTTGTCTTGGCTTTAGGTTTCAGCTTACAATGACTCCCAAGTCTTTTTCACATTCTGTATGATCAAGCTCTACTTCACCTAGTTTATAACTTCGAGGGTTATTTTCATTCCCAAGGACTAGGACTTTACACTTGTCCACATTGAACTTCATCTGCCACTTTTCAGACCAAGACGTGGTATCCTCCTCAGAATGAATCATACGGCCTATTTTTGCATCATCAGCAAATTTGCTCATGTCACTTGTAATTCCCTCAACAAGGTCATTAAGGTAAATTATGAACAACAATAGTCTTAAAACTGATCCTTTTGGGTTGCCACTAGTGACCAGTCCGCCATTCAGATTTGATCCCATTAATGGAAACTGTTTTTTATTGGTAAGCTATGCCTCTATCCATGTTAGAACTTTACCTCCTATGCCATGAGCTGCCATTTTTCATACGTCTTTTGTGAGGTACTCTATCGAATGCCTTACTGAAATACAAATAAACATCATATTATTTATCATTATCTACGGCCTCAAATGCTTTATTAAAGAATGGCAGTAAATTTGACAGGTAGGAAAGACCTCTCGTGAGCCTATGCTGAGACTCATTAATCAAATTATGCTCATCAAGATGACTTCCAATAATATCAGCTGTTATTGATTCCAATAATTTGCCTACATTTGACGTCAGGCTTATTGCACGGTAATTTAATGGAATGGACTTATCCCCTGATTTAAATATAGGAACTACATTAAACATGGAAATAAATGGTATAAAATACAGACACAATGGAAAAATAAACACATAAGCAGTATAATGTGATCCTTTATTGACAACGTTTCGCCCACGCAGTGGGCTTTATCTAGTCACAGACAGATCTACCTGGAAAAAGAGTAACATGAGTATTTATAAGATTTAGTCAGGTGGAGAATGCTGGGTCAGGTGGAGAATGCTGCATGTGACCCAGCATTCTCCACGTGACTAAATCTTATAAATACTCATGTTACTCTTTTTCCAGGTAGATCTGTCTGTGACTCGATAAAGCCCACTACGTGGGCGAAACGTTGTCAATAAAGGATCACATTATACTGCTTATGTGTTTATTTTTACATTAAACATATTCCACATCTCTGGCACAACACTAGTTTGGATGGAAGCAATAAACACTCTCATTATCGGCTGTCTAAGTTCCATCTTGCATTCTTTAAGTGCCCTGGAAAACAACTCTTCGGGTCCCGGGAAGGTTAGCATAGGTACCACTTTGACCACAAATGCAAGTTTTTACAGATGACTCTCCCGCCAGCGTGGCCTGACGAACTCTAGCTCAAGTCCCCTCAAGGCCGTCACCATGCCTCACGAAATCGTAATGACAAGATTACAAATATGATGAAGGCTTTGTGGGGACTTGAGATAGAGCTCGTCACTTCCACGCTGTTGGGAGATTCGTCTGTAAAAACTTGTATTTGTGGTCACAGAGTGGGGCCTATGCTAACTTTCCCATGGTGTATAAATATACTCAGTTAGATAAATCTTATTGTAGCCAGCTGACCCAGTGGCTAACGCGTCGGTCTGAAGTTTTATGACTCACTAGCCGCGGATTCAATCCCCTCCCGTACCGTGATTCGTTCACCAACTTCTGCAACTTTTCTTCTGAGTCTCCTAAACGCACAGTGTCATTAGCAAAAAACAACTGTGACAACTCTCACTTTGTGTTACATTCTTTATCTCTTAATCCCACACCGATTGCCAACACCTGAACATTTACTTCTCTTACAACTCATTATGTAAATATATTGAACAACCACTGTGACATCACACATCCTCGTCTAAGGCCTACTTTTACTGGGAAATAATCTGCCTCTCTCCTACATACTTTAACCTGAGACTCATTATCCTCGTAAAAAGTCTTCACTGCTTTCAGTAGCCTGCCACCTATTCCATACACTTGCAGCATCAGTCACATTGCTCACCTATCCATCCTATAACATGCCTTTTCCAAATCCATAATGCAACGAAAACCTCTTTACCCTCATCTAAATACTGTTCACCTATATGCTTCTCTGTAAAGACTTGGCCAACACCATCCTCCTCTACTCTTCCTAAAGCCTCCTTTTTCATTTGCGATTCTGCTCTCCGTCTTACTCTTAATTATTTCAATAATAATTCTACCATACACTATGCCAGGTATACTAAACAGGCTAATTCCCTTGTAATTCTAACACTCTCTCTTTTGCCCCCTCTGTTTTTATACAAAGGCATTATAGATGCTCTCTGACAGTCCCTCGGTACCTCACCCTCTTCTAGACGTTTATTAAATAAAAGCACCAACCATTAAATAAAAGTACCAACCATTCCAAAACTATATCCCTACTTGCTTTGTTTTTAACATTTCTGTCTTTATCTCATCAATCTCATCTGTTTTACCCCTTTTCATTCTACCCACTGCCTCACGCACTTCTCCCCTCACTCTCAACTGGCTCTTCCTAACTCCTACAAGATGTTATACCTCCCCCGTTCTCCTAGTAATGCTTGCAACGACATGAGAAAGCCCTTTAAGAGCGAAACGATACCACAATAAAATATCACATTAGTTGCACTTGTCTCCCTTTACCTAACATTGTGTCGGTAATTCTACCCTTATTACTAATTTTAAATCTTCCCGGAATGTTGAGAATAACCAATAATTTATTCCTCTATCAATCGTACACTACACATCTAAAAAAAAATTATTGTACACAAATAACCGCTATAGTGTATTGTTCCAGCCACGGTATTGTGATTTGTTATTATTATCATCATTAGCTGTAATAATACTACCACTACCACTACTACAAGTACCTTCACCACCACAAATAACATCAATACCACTACAAATTCTGGTACCAGCGAGTAATGAGCACAAACAACTACGGTTCTCAGAGAATGTTGCCTCTTCATATGCAGATTCAAGAGAGGTTTTGTTTTTGTGGCTGTGCTGCAGCGTGTTATGGATGGAAGGTGATATTTGCATGTATTGCAATGTGTATGGAATTTCGATATTTTTCATGAATATAGCTTTCTTTTATTACCTTATTCTTGTTCTTTTTCTTTTACATTTTTCTTTCCTCTTTGTTCATCTTATTCTCTTTATTTTAAACCTTCTTCTTCTTCTTCTTCTTCTTCTTCTTCTTCTTCTTCTTCTTCTTCTTCTTCTTCTTCTTCTTCTTCTTCTTCTTATTATTATTATTATTATTATTATTATTATTATTATTATTATTATTATTATTATTAATAGTGTTGTTGTTATGATTGATGGTTTATCCCTTATATATTATGTGATTCTTATATCTCCCTGCTCTTTCTTTCACTTTTACCATTCTCTTCCTAAGTGCCTCATTTTGTCTGTCTACACCTTCATTTCTCTCTTTTCTTCTCTTTTTATCACATTCTTTTACTGTATTTTACTTCTCGTTTATTTCTCTTCACAACTTCTCTTACCCATGGATATATAGAATACACAGAGAGGTGTACCACTCTCAGTGTACTGTACGTACAGTGAGTTTTTTTAATCCAAGTTTTAGGTCATAAAGTTTTCTTGACTGGTGATGAACAGGTGACATGCAGCCTTAATTAATGGCCATCGTGTAGTCGATGGGATATACAGCACATTAACCAACATCTCTTAATATCTCAAACTTCCACCATGGTCAGCTTGTTCGCAGTTCTCAGGCTGATTATGGTAATGTTGTAAAGTTTACTTGCTATCTCATGAGTTCGTTAATAAACGAAAAGAGCTGCAAAAAAGCTTTTCTGAACACCGGTTTTAGTCCTCATGAGAGTTGGAATGAACGGAAAAAGGAGCAAAATATGTACTGAAATATATCCCTCAATAAATACTAAAATGTCAAAGGTTTTCGACCAGTTGACCTTCATGTTTTGTCAAGAGACCAATAATTTTTTAAGAGATTGACCCCTGATGTGTTTCTACCTCCATTATTACCCCACTTTCTTGTGCCCTCCCCTGTCTGCCTGCCTATAAATACCCCTTCCACCTGTCTTGTGTGTTAGTGTGACTTTGTAAATGGTCCAAGTCGGACCGAAACGTCGTCGTAAGCTCCTCTCTTTTTATATGTGCGGGTTGTGTGTGTATTTCTAGAGACGTCTGTACATCAGCCGGAGTGCGGTGTCTACACTGAACCCTTTACTGGTGCTACCAAACCAAAGAACATTTTAAATAGAAAGTAACTGGAAAATGAAAACTGAGATATATTGAAAACTAACTTTTTAACGAGTTTACTGAAACCTTAAATATCATAAGACTTTACGTCAAAGCTGATGCAATGTTGGGTGTAGTGCTCTTGTCTCTCAGTAACATCCTCCAAGGATTTCATTAATAGCTACGAGTCCAATCGGCATAAAATTTTCAACCATGGTGAACTATTACTAGTTCGAGGCTCGTGGAACAATTAACAAGTGCAGGTGTTCCCTGCAGTGTCCTGACGCTGGTGAAGGACTCCAGATTCAAGAAACTGGTCTTAATCTATCATTCCTTGGATCGAATCTGAATGCCTTCCATTCTCCTGATAATATATAACCTCTGTTGCTTTAGCATTTACCCTTGTTTGAAATAAATAATTTCTGAACAGCATACATTTTTTAATGGATGATGCATACTTTAAAAATGGAAGAAACGTGTTTTAGGTATAGGCTGAGTAAGTGCATTTTCTTTAAAATTTGTGCATTAACTATAGAATGCATCATCGGGTCGCCTTCAGACTTATAGCTTCTCCTTGATTAAATGAGCCTTTTTATTAAATAAACTAGTGTCTGTAAAGTGACTGGAGAAAGTTTCTTCTGATCACTAAAAGGTCTAAGTGTTTAACTTTAGTGTTTGATCCAATGTAATGTACTTTTAAATGCCCATTATCATTTGTGGGCCTTAAAGATCATTTTTTGTAAAATAATGTTATGTGCAGGACCAAAAGCCTAAATAATACCTACTTACGTATTTAGTTTCTTTCTTATTACCGGAAAATATTACTTATTAATTATACCGGACAATATTACTTATTATACCGGACAATATTACTTATTATACTGGACAATATTACTTATTATACCGGACAATATTACTTATTATACCAGACAATATTACTTAGAGAATGGTTCTGGATTCATTTTGGGCTTTGTATGTCCCAATTCCCTTTCTTATGGAATAAACTGAGAAAACTGAAAAACTGTTTTTCAATGATACTTTTTGAGCATCTTGGCACATAACTTACACAACATTCATCACTCAGCCTTGGTAGTGAGTGGTCGCACGCTGTGCTTATCTCCTCTGTCTGGGATCGACGGTTGGTTTTCGCAAACATGGCGCAGGCTGGTAGAAGGCGCATAAACACTTCTAATTGACTCAGTGTATGGATCTACGGCTTCAAAACTACTTCCTACCATTCTACGAGATACATACCACATTAACAACATGAATTTACATAGAGTGACACTTAATGGAGCTACACATACATTTGTAAAGCTATGCACAGCCAGCGTGTATGAAAGCCTGGTGGAAATGTACCAGGACATGCGTCTAGCTGTCAACTCTGCTGTGGATGTATGCTTACATGACATCTCATGCTTCTATTCCTTGGTAAAAGTCAGGAATGTACCTTTTGAAGTAGATGAGGAAGATCTACATGCTGCCTTTGAGACATATGGAACTATCCATATAGTGACGGTTGGAAAGTGGACCGAGGGTCTGTATGCTGGATTGCCTGAGGGGTTCTTCACACTTAAGATGACCCTTCGGTACCCAATACCGTCCTATGTGGTATTGGCAGACTTCAAGACTCAAGTTTTTGTGTCATATGATGGACAGAGGCACACCTGGCACCTTTGTGGTGCATATGAGCATGTTGCGGCTCAATGCAATCGGTGGCAGGGGGCGCGTCCTGCCTTTAAGGTGACGAAGGACTATGTAAGGCAAGAGGAGGAGACCCTTCCCACAGAGGTGGGAAGTGAGCAGTGTGCCTCTGGTATTGTAGAGGTTAGCAGGTCAGTGGGACCAGTAGGGGACTGTCTGACTCTGACTTTGGATAAGCATGTGGTGGAGACAGCGCAAGTGGAACCCGATGATGTCGGGTGCGGAAGGTAGCGCCACAGAGGAAGCCATCAATTTAGTGTTGAGTGACCTTTTTTGCAGTTAGGTGGGGGCACAGGTACAGAGTCTCGATTTTTACCTCCCTGGGGCGGTGGTGGATTCTGTCCACCGTTTTGAGCCTCAGCTTGAGGTGGGGGAAATCAGCCGAAACCCTGGATTGTGGAGGTGGATGTCCACAGGGAGTGCAATCTGGAAGAGAAAATGCAGGTGGAGGGAGAGTCCTGCAAGCCTGCAGTGGCTCCTGATTTGGAGGAAATTCTTACACCTGGGCAGCGCTCGGGAAAGAAGACATCGGCAGAGGTGTCGGCACAAGGAATGGGAAGTTCCAAAGGAATAAATGTGCCTAAGGGTCAAGCTAAGGGTGGCCCTGGCTGTGTGGTAGATAAACCAGTTCAGAGGTTGAAAGGTAAACCCATATTTCCCTTTTAAGTGTGTAACAGTTTAAGGGCTGAAAGGAAGCGTGGCTGGTTTATTGATGTGTTGAGGCGTAACAGGATTGAGGTGGTACTGGTGCAAGAAAATAATTTTCCACCAGAGTGTCCTTTGTGTATTGAAGGTTATGAGGTATTTGCGGTGCATTCATTAAGATTAAAGGGCGGGGTAGCGATCTTGATTCGGGAGTCTAGCCCATTCCTTGTTAAGGGTAGGGAGGAGGGAGGAGAAGGGAGGGTGATAAGGGTGGATGGGTTGCAGAAGGGGATGCATGCATTAAGACTAATTTCGTTAATGAGGTGCTTGTATATCATTTGAGGTCACTGTTGGAGGTCGCGTTTGTAGCGGGTGATTGGAATTGTGTCTTAAGAGCAAGAGATGTGGAGCTATGTGGTGCAGGTTATTGTTCAGTGGTGTTGAGGGATCTGCTAGGAGGGGGGCCTTCGGGTTGTAGGTATGGAGGGGGAGGGGGTGGTTATGCACACTTTTGTGAGAGGGAGATACACTGCAAGGCTAGATAGGATTTATGTAACGAGGGCGGTGACGGTTAGGAGGGTGGGGATTTTTTATGTTTTCTTTTCAGATCATAGGGGTGTGCCGGTGGAGGTGGAAGTCTGCCTCAACGTTTTGAGAGTTTTTGGAAGTTGAATGTACGGTTATTGAAGAGTGAGGAGAAGAATGAGTTGTTTGCTAATTGGTGGTCCCTATTGGGGGAAGAGGGACGTAGGGAGAGTGATGTAATTCAATGGTGGGACTCAGTATCAAAGGGGAAAATCAAGGAGTTTTACGTGCGTAGTGGGCGCATGGAAAATCAACTGGATTATGGTTTGATAGTGTACCTGGAGGGACAGTTAAGGGATTGAAAGAACAGCTAAGAGAGATGCATAATGATCGTTTCGATGGTGCCCGTGTGTGGGGGGATGGGGTCCTTAGGGGGCATAAACAGAGGCAACGTACAACGGAGATGATGGGGTTGACTGTTGAGGAAGAGTTAAGGGGCTATGTACGTGGGCAGGTGCTTGTTACGACGGAAGGTATGAGTGGGTATGTGGATGCTTGGTATCAGGAGCACATGAAAAGTAGGGGTTTCAAGTAGAGGCATTAAGAGTTATGGGTGTGTGTGTGTGCACTGTGTGTTGGAAACATGTGATAGAAAATTATTAAATGGTAACATTAGCGAGTTAGAGGTATGGGAGGTATTGGCGGGCATGCAGGAGGGAAAGGTGCTGGGTCTAGATGGATTATATTTTTTTTGCGAATTTTAGGTAATAGAATTAAAAGGGTAATTGATAGCAGCGGGTAGTGGTTCCAAATGTTCTACTCTAAAGCAAGGTATGGCATATGGCCGCTGTCTAACCATTGTTGCAGTGTGATGTGCGTTGTTTGCAAAGTATGATTCTAAGGTTCTTCTGGGGATCGGGCAGTGAGTGGCTCATACGTAATGTGGTGACGTTGGCCCCTCGATTAGGAGGTTTGGGACTTATTTCTCTATAGTGGAGGGTGAGGAGCCTGTATGTTAAACGTTGTGTTTTGAGGTTAGGGGTCAGGGTGGGGGTAGGATTGGGGTGGTTTATGAGGGTGTTAGGCGGTGGTGGGGAGGTAGGGATCTGAGGGATTGTGAGGCAATGTTGAGGGTTTTAATGCAGGTAAAGGAGCCGAGATCCTTAAGGGTGGGTACATTGGAGAGGGTGGGGGGGTGTTGCAAAAGCGTAGCGAGGGTGGAGGTTATGCCGTTGTATGACTGGCGACAGATTTGGGGTTGTTTTTGGCAAATACATATAGGGCCGCAAGTAAGGGAAATGGTTTTTAAATTTTTACTCGGCATTTTGCCATCTGAGGTTGTTTTATACAAGAGACAGATAACGGAAAATCCATATTGTGGTAAATGTGGATCGGAGGAGACTATATATCATGCGATCTATTTTTGCGAGCAGCTGGGTGTGGTCCGGGAATGGTTTTCACGTGTTTTACTGTTTTGGTTTATCTGAATAGTAAACGCTTAGTTTAGAGGTGGGAGGGGTGGTTAGGCGAGTGAGGAATGCGGTGTTATATTTGGTTGTAGGTTTTGTATATATATCATCTGTGATGCAGGAGGGGGAAGTGGAGGAACGAAAACGGGCGATTGCAGCGGGTTTCTATAGGACCAAGTGTCGGGATAAAGTAATTTTCGGGAACAGGTGGGAGATGGATTTTTCGGAGGGGTACCAGGCTCTGACTATTAGGGTATTGAGGATTTTGTAAAGTAAGGGGCTTTGAACAGGCTGGACTCCCGGGGAGGGGGGAAGTGGAGGTTGAAGGTAGCGGTGCTTGTGTGCGCAAGTGGGGATGTGCCAGTGAATAGCTAGACCTCTGGTTAAAGGAGTTTCGTTATGTGTGCATGCGGCGTGGTAGATTTATAAGTGTAGGGCATACAGTTTGCCTTCTGTTTTTGTTCTGGATTCTGAGTGGTAAGTGGGCCTGAGAAATCAGTGCAAATCCTGGGGCTGCCTTTTGGGAATTTATTGTCTTTGTTATAGTGTTTTTCCTTTCAAGACCGTTTTTTTTTTCTTAACGTGTGCCTGAGCCTTATGGCAGGAGGTATACTCTGTGCTTCAGCATGTGTAGATCTACTAGTGTTAGTGGATCTAAGATAAAGAAGATGTGTTGTGTGTGAGATGTGTGGATGGAATGAAAGTAGAAGGGAAATATGTTTTTTTTAAGTTAATACGGGTTTTGAGTAAAATGCGGTAGTACCAATGTTTGTTCTGTACCAGGTACTTTAGTATGTGTGGAATGGTGTTTTGCTTTAACGATCAGTAAGCTTTATGTTTGTAAAATATTTGGAGTTTGTGTTCCGAGGACATGGTTTTACACTTGGATTTCTGTTTCAAGTATATGTTAGTGCCTGGCCAAAAGGGTGTATATTTTTGAGATCTGTTTTCATGTTTCGGGGACATTGTATATTGGTAAATCCCTTGACAAGATCTCTCTGTTTATTGTGAGTTTGTATATGTGCTGAGCCATGTGACATGAGGGTACTGCGGTTTTGATAATGAGGGGTTGGTGTGGGGGGGGTTGGGGGGAGTATGTTCATGGGCCTTGTATGTTACTTTGTTTGTCATGTGTAAAGATGTTTTTTTTTTTATTAGGAAAAAACATTACAATACTGATATACATATATAAGAAAGACAAGTCTTGACAAGAACAAGATAATGGCTCAAAACACACTGGTAATTAACTTATAAATAAATCAATGAGTAAATTGATTCAAACTTCATGAACCTATAAAACCACATCCGCCCACAAAAAAATATAACAATACATATACCAGGTCCACACGTATGTCTAATACTAGTTAAACTTTAGACTACAAAAACTGACATTACCATGGTACTGAAACACAGCCACCGAGTCCCTGTCCGGACTCTGACAGAAGTGACGTAAAACTCCTAACAGCCACACCAAAAATATCAGTCATGCACGCAGACACACCATTTCACATACTATATTGAAATTCTGTACTACTTTTCACAAGAAAGACACTTTAGACAACACATACACGGGACATGAAGAAACACGGAATAAAATATACCCGCACAAATATAGTTACCCACCGCACAAGCGTTTCAAATGGGTATCTATATTATGAGTGTGGAGAAGGCAATCGACTTAGTAGCCGGCCACAAATGTATCAAACATTCAAATACCCCCGCCCCCCCCCCTAATCACAACCACTCTCGCCATCCTCTCACAAGACGCAAAACACACGATTACCCACGACAGGCCAGTCCTTTACGTTTTGACGTCGTACAAATGCCATAAATCTGCCACGCGGAAGTTACGGTACGTATACGGGAAACTGCTCTCCCAACGATTCCCAAACAGCAGACGATTCCTACACTTTGTCCGAAACATAACCGCGATAATACCGTGAACGCGCTCAATTGGTCCCACTGTCCTGAGCACCCATGACATATGAACGAAATCCGAAACTAATACTCCCAGGGCCCGTGCGACCCCATCCGGCACCCCCCCCCCCACGTCTAGACTAAGGACACGTAAAGTTGACAAACCCCCTCCACCCACCCACCTAATAACCCTACCAAACCAAACTCGTACGCCTTCTAAACGTTCACAAAAATAAATCGCATGAAACACTGTTTCTTCATACCCACAATCTTTACAAGACGGCAAATCACGTACCTGCCGCATACACAGAACTGAACCCGACGGCAAGATGTTATGAAAGAATTTATACATTGTATCACGGACTATGGGTCGCAAAGGAAGATCAACCAACCGGTTCCAAATCTCCGCCCAAGCACACAACGGAAACTGACCACAGACCGGTGGCACATCATCTTCTACAATCACCTGAGCTAACATACGTAACTTACACGCTCGCGGGTTGGAAACTACAGTAAGTACACGCAATATATCTACACATCTATGACGATCACGTCCTGTGACACACTCGCTCAGGTGTTGGTACGTTTCACTAACTGGATGGCTCGCCACGTGCAGGTATTGCACATATGTATGTTTAACAAAAAGGGCTAAACTGAAACCATGAAAATCTATTAACCCCAAACCTCCCTTGCGAACACTTAAACTAAGCACACTGTGGCGCAGCCAACAACAACGACTTCCCCAGATAAACCGAAAAACGCGAACTAACAAACGTGTCTCATCCCTCGGGCACAACAGAAAAACACGCACGACGTGCCATACCTTAGCATATAGGATGGAATTAGTAACCAAAACCCATTGATGGAGCGTTAATCCATGTAACCTCAACATTCCTACACGTCGGATAACACTATCAACCACCATCTGAGAGTTGAGAACGCGCCCCTCATTTGTACTAGACGCATGAATTATCCCACATATTTTTAAAGAATCACGCACAGCCCAGGGGCTCTCCACGGACAGAGGACCCCGTTGCCAAGATCCTAAAAGTAAAAGCCCAGACTTATCTTTATTACATGACATACCCGTAGCTTCACTGAAAATGTTCAAAAGACGATCAACGGTAGACAAACTACCGACATCGGAGATCATGAGTGTCGTATCATCTACATAGCCAACGATATGAATAGTCCTACCACACTGCCCAGTACATGGATGTTGCCCACACCCATTCACCATCGCAAACAGGGCAAACAGAATGGACGATAACGGACACCCCTGGCGGATCCCATGCTGCAAAGACACAAACTTACCCAGCATCCCATTCACCTGGACACGTAAAACCGCATTATCGTATAATGACATTACCCATCTGACAACTGGACTTGCAAAACCCTGCAGCTCCAGTATCGTTTTCAACACCAGATGATCCACGTTATCGAATGCGGCCTTCCAGTCTATAGCCAAAAGCCCTCCCCCCTCCCCCATTCCACTTTGATGATCACGAACAAAATCACAAATTACTTTTTGTCCCAAAGACATCGATCGCCCTGGAATCCCAGCCTGACTCAGATGTAAAACCTTCTCTAGGAGAGGTTTAATGCGATTACACAAAATTTTTGCATATAATTTATAATCTGTATTTAACAGAGTAATCGCCCTGTAATCATGGATGTCAGTACTTTCGGTTTTATTTGGGACAAGAACTACTATTCCTTCCCATTGAGACCTGTTTAATCTACCCTTATTTTTCATGCTATTCAATAACCGTATTAAAAATCCACGAAGCTCGCCCCAGAATTCCAAATAAAATTCACATGGTAATCCGTCCGACCCCGGCGATTTTCCTGTTTTCATATCCTGAAGGGTAGATCGTATCTCATCAGCTCCAATAGGCCCAATAGCACACAGTTGTTCATCCGTCGTTAACTGGCAAGATATCCATGAACGAACAACGTCCATGGCAACTGAACGTTCTCGACAACCACTAAACTTATTACGGTACACAATATCAGCGTAAAGACTCATACAATCGGTATTCGTTATTGTCATACCCGTCGGGAAGGACTCAACTCCATCGCGTACCGTGAAACTCATGATATTTAAAGCCTGGCGGCGTAGATGTTATTCACGTAAGACATATGCTGATGGCCGATCACCCCAAAGTACTTCATCAATACCAGCCGCAATGCGCGCCCCGTGGAACAACTGATTTTGTAGCTCTGATATTTCCTCTTTCAGTCCGGCAATGGTATCTACTGGGTACTCTGCACGTGGCTCGTAACATGCATGCAATTGTTGTCGTAAATAATTTAACTTCCCATAACGTAACTGTCTCGCTTCTTTACTCACCGCCCGAAAAAAAAATTTAATACCAGGTTTACCTCTTAAGTCCCACCACTCTGGAATATCTACAACGCCTACACCTTCGTTCCATAGATGAGACCACATCTGACCAAACAGTACATGAACATATTCCTCTTTTAAAATACTAACATTCAATTTCCAAAACCGAGGTGTTATGTGCAGTAACCCAGTCCAAGAGAGACGTACCAACACCGCACGATGATCGGTAAAATGTTCATCACAAGTCCGGGCACTCTGTATATCAATTGCACGGGCAACATAAATCCTATCGATTCGCGTAAGTGTAATCTACCCCACCAACTACATCACCTCCCACATCGCGGAAACCAACCCCTTGCAAAATATCACCCAAAAGCTGGGAATAAAAACCACTACCCCGTGGTTCGACATCCCGTCTTCGCGTCACACAATTCCAGTCACCACCCACGACAGCCACCACGGGTAGTGACCGGAAATGATACACAAGAATATCCTGAAAAAACTGGTTTATCGTACTCGCATCATGTGCCGCAGGCCCATACACACTAATAAATCCCACGCTTGTCGTTCCCCACCACCCGTCAACACGCACTAACCTACAATCAGACGCAACTTCCCAATGACGTAACCGAAAAGGACTGCCCTCTCGAATTAAAACTGCTACACCACCTTTTAATCGCGGACTATTCACACCATAAACATCATACCCTCGTATCCTCAATTCGCTCACATCTCGATAATTGTGTTCTTGAATTAACACGACATCAGGACTATAATGGCTTAAACACTGTTCAAAGGCATCCTTCCGATGAGGTGCCCGCAACCCATTAACATTAATATTTATACACTGGAAGGTTGCTGGTTTATATCACACGTAGTCACTTGCAACACATTTATGCTCTGGTCTACAATACCAGCACCGTCCAGAACAGCATCTCAACTCTCCCTCTGTTCAAACTCTACACTGCCATGAGCCGCAATCGCGGCTCATGGCAGGACGTTGACCAGGAGTCAGTTCATCGTCACTGCTGGAGTTCCCCGCTGCCCGCTTTCGGGAAATCCCGTCGACTACATCGTGGGCAGGCGAGGTCTCATGTCCGTGTACTTCCACACTAGTAACTATCACTGTGGGTCCGTCAGGAGTTACAATCGTTGACACAGGACTTGCAACGCCATCATCGGATGCAACTGGGGTGGATGGTGGCGCTGGACACTCCTCTACTTCACCATCTAATTCCGGAAAGGATACCGGGAGGCCTAATTCAACATCATCTCTCAAGACAGTAGTAGTATTTGATGATGCCACCGCATCGACATTAACCGTCCTCGCTGTACAGGGCAATGTCACACACGGTAAGACAGGTGAAATATCAGACTCGTTGTAGGAGGGCATTGGAGACGTTGTTGCTATATAGGCACTCTCAACAACGACGGTGTCTGGAACACGCGTAGGAGCTTTGGATGGTACACTGCTGTCACTCTGTTGGCGAGGACGCCGACGGTCACATTGATATGCCATATGCCCATACGCATCACATAAACGACACGTCTTCCTTTGTCCAGGATAATACACGTACACTTGTGTACGAAATACGTCAAGGAGCACATAAGATGGAATGGGTATTTTAATGGACATTTTCACAGAAAAGGACCCATCTGGTTTACCTTCAAAAGGTCCAGTGCCCCACACACCAGCAGTAGTCTGGTATATTGTCCCAAATTTTTCAAAAGCTTTACGGATAGTATACCCATCAGCTTCGAACGGGACATTACGTATTTTTATTTTCAAATACGTATAAGTACGAGATACATCTCGTAAACACACTGCTACATCGGGAGTCACTTGATATCGTTGATCTTGAAACTGTTGAACGACCTCTTCATATACCGTAGAAGATGTGAACTTAACAAACACCCGGGATGCACTGTTCACGGACACACCATAGATGTCATGGTTAGCAATCTTATATACGTCTCGCAGAATCTGTAGGAGACGAACGTCTACGCTGTGATCCAATAAAGATCCCTGTAGTAGTTCAACACAAACTGTATGAACTCGTCGCCGGTTACCCTCCATGTTGTTGGGTAAAGATGGTTTTCGCCACCAGAGGGCTAGATGTGGAGCAGACAACCACACACTGCGACACCTTGGAGGCAACTGATGTAAAGATGTTTTGGTTTAATAGTTTTTTGTCATTATCCATGTAAACTTTGTTTAGTGTTGTTTTTGTTTTGAGTTATTTTTGATAGTTTTTTGATGTGTGGTATTGTTATTTTGAATTACTGGTTCACTGTACATAAGGGTAGGATTCAACCACACCATGTACAATTATGTAGTACGACATACTTTAGTATGTGTGGTATGGTGGTTGGTTAATATCGGCAGTAAGTTATGTTTTTGTGAAAATTTGAGGTTTGTGTCATGTGGTTATGAGTTTCATATCGAATTTCTGATGTACGTATTTGTAAGTGTTCTGCCTGATGGCGTTATTTTTACTTTTTATATGTAATATATATATAAAAAAACTTACACAACCTCACAACAAGAGATTGCTTCCTTTGAGGAAAACACATCAGTACTGTAAATTTAAAGCTGTCTAGAATAACTGACGAAATGGGCTTTTCATATCTTTATTTGTGTGAGCGAAAAGTTCATTAGATAGGAGTACTGGAAGTATGAATGTATGGTGGTGGTAGTTTGATGGGTAGTATGCCTGTTCAGTGAGGGTGGGTGCCTAGTTCCCGCTATTCCTTCCCCCTTCAGCACCCGGTGGGAGGTGACGAGTGCGTCTCCGACCTGTGGTTAGTCCCATCGAATCTGTAAGTATTCGTTCCGCTCCTGTCTAATCTGTTATGTTTTCGGATTGATTGTCTTAATACGAGCTTCACTGTCATTTATTTCTGCGGTGTATAACTGTATTTCTTTTTCTTCCACATTTTAGCCTTGATTGTCGGCTCGGGTCATCCGACTCGTGCAGAATTATGATAAGGAAGAAGTGATCGAACAAAGATCCGAGAGACATGACTACACCTCTTTACCTATACTGCCCCCCCCCCTCCTTCACACATCGCCGACCACCCAGTCAGCTACATACCATTCAAGCAGCATTTTCCTAGTTATAATTACACCAGCGTTCATGGTGTATCTTGACTGGCTACTTACTGGCTTCAACAGTAGGGTGATGGTCAGAGGATCAGTCAACCTCTCCTCGGCAGAATATGTGAGCGTGTTGGGGACACCGTTGACTGTTTAGTCACGCCCAGCTGTGAACCCCCCCCCCCCCATCATCGACAACGGCTTTGAGTTCCAGAATTATTCAAAGCTTTGTGCCCAGAACATCGTCAAGGCACCATTGTACACTACTTGAATTCCTTGTGTACATATTAGCTTTGAATAACTAATTTATATATTTACTTTTTCGTAAAGTAGGATTAATTTCATGTTTGTTTTATATTTACTGATGTGTATTATAATAAAATTGTTTATCTTATATTATTGAATTTTCTATATTTTTATTTTCATAAGGAGGAGCCAGCCTTGTAAAATACTCTTGAGGGTCTGACAGGGCTGACTGAACCTTCAAAATCTGAATTTTTTATTGAAAAATTACTTATAAATACCTCATCTATTCGTTTCAAATCTTGAATGCTAACATATAACTCTGCACTATTGATATCACGGGCTTAATGTACATGGGACTGGTTATACAATAAAGGAACACGAGTGGTTTCTTCAGTCGTAGTCAGACTTAAGAAACCACCTTTGACAATACATTTCTTCAGTAAATGGTAGGTGTGTACATGTCTTCACGTACACACGTGATGTAGATACCTGTGATCTTTTTGAAGAAATGAATATAATGTCTAATTTCCTACAGAAGCACAGAAATACAAGTTTAAGAAGGCAACCATTATTTCAAAAGACATTGCTTGCTAATGGTCGTTGAAACTTAACTGCTTGTCTCTCAGTTTCTCTGATTCCGTCTGCTCCATTGTTCTGACTGAACATTTAGAACATTTTCTGTAATTATCTGGTCGCATTATCCAACTGGGAGACACAAAGGCATAAGCCATGAATCAGAGGGATACGAGCTCTCTCTCATACCCACATTGTTGAAGCTGCCTCAGCTCGTGCCACATATATATGACCAGAGAGTCGCTCAGGGTGTGAGTACAACTCTTCTAAATGCTTTATAAACAATATGTGCATAGTCTATAACTATCCCAACAGGAGATATTATAGAAATTGTGATAAATATTCATACAGTTTTATGTTATTAGTTAAAAGCAAAGCATATTTCCCTATAATATTTATAGATTCAGATGTTTTAGATCAGAGTATCATTTGAATAGTGAGGTCACGCACATCTGTCAAAACAGATACTGAATGAATGATGGTAAAAGTGATCAATTTTTTAGGGTCACCCTTCTGTGGGAGACGGACGGTATAATGAAATTTATTTTAGGTACAGCCATGAGCAGTCCTGACCATAGTCAAATCATCATTGCAGAATGACGGAGTAATTAGACCAGCTTTTTAATTATACGAGCAATCGTCTGAAAAGTTGTGTGCAACATTGAAAACATTTAAAAATAAGTTTTGTAAATATATATACATGAATTTTAAAGGAGAAAATTATATTTATTAAAAATAGTGGTGGGGAAAAAAATCTGATCAAATTCTCAAGTACAGCCACTCCACTCATCCATTTTTCCACAGCCCTTTTTAATCCTATAATGTCCACTCAGAAATAGGACCCAATGCAATCTGCCAGTTGTCCCTTCACTCTGAAAATATTCCCCTTCAATCTTCCCCTCTCCACTCTCAAACAGAGCCCTTCAATCTTCTCTCCACTCTCAAGAAGAGCCCTTCAATCTTCTCTCCACTCTCAAGAAGAGCCCTTCAATCTTCTCTCCACTCTCAAGAAGAGCCCTTCAATCTTCTCTCCACTCTCAAGAAGAGCCCTTCACTCTTCTTTCCACTCTCAAGAAGAGCCCTTCAATCTTCTCTCCACTCTCAAGAAGAGCCCTTCACTCTTCTCTCCACTCTCAAGAAGAGCCCTTCAATCTTCTCTCCACTCTCAAGAAGAGCCCTTCAATCTTCTCTCCACTCTCAAGAAGAGCCCTTCAATCTTCTCTCCTCTCTCAAGAAGAGCCCTTCAATCTTATCTCCACTCTCAAGAAGAGCCCTTCAATATTCTCTCCACTTTGAAGAAGAACCCTTCAATCTTTTCTCCACTCTCAAGAAGAGCCCTTCAATCTCCCCTTCTCCGCTCTCAAGTAAAAACCATTCAATCCTCTTTTCTCAAATAGTCCCATCCTGTCCTTCCCTTTCCATTCTCAGGTAGTCCCATCCGGTACTCTCTTATCCACTCTCAAGTATATCTGCCCCCCGTCTCTCCGATCCTCTCCTTTTCATCCTTAAATAGGGCCCCCTCCAATTCTCCCTTCTATGTTCTCAAGCAGATCCCCTCCTGTCCATCTCTTTTCACTCTCACGCAGAGCCCCGTGCTATGCTTTTCTCTGCTCTCTGAAGTGCAGCCCTCGCCATTTCTTCAATCTTTCCTTCACTCCCAAAATGTCGCCTTCACTCTCATTAGTGATTCAACTCTCTAGTCATTCTTTTTCTTGATTGCTTGTAGAGACAGTTCGGCCCTTGACTAAAGACCACCAGGTTTTGGATCCTACTATTCCTCATGCCAGCCTTATTTTTGTGCCAGCTTCTAGTCGCGAGATAGCCAAGCTCTGAACATCCTCTATTTACCGACAGGCTTGCCTATGAAGGTTCCTCTTACACATAGTAGGATGCCTCATATTTAGCAGTAGCGACCTCTCAGTAACGAAAGTCAAACTATGGTTGATCTAATAACTTCGAATGATTTTGAAGGATGTAGTTATGTCATAAATAACATATTAAGGACATGTTTAATGAAGGTATTCACTAGGTCATTAATATTACCTTGAAGGAGAGTGTTCCATTCAGAGGCGAATAGCTCAAAGCGCCGGCCAGTTTCCTTTCTTCCAAAGTCAAGTTGTGCGAGGTGATTCTTTACCTGGCTCTGTTAGTATCGTCCGTGTCGTAAAGATAGTCATTTGCCAACCAAGGGGTTTGCAAATAATTGTGCCTTTTGATATGTGACATATTGCTGGGTCGAGGAAGGAGCCCGAAATTTGAGTTTGGAAGTCTACAAAGAGTTTTATGTCAAAAACTGCAAAACATTTATCAGAATCGCTCTGTATAAGAAGTCGATTTAGTACATTTTACTTCGGGAAGTTGATAGGGTCGGAATGCTGCCATTGCGGTTTGTACATTGCGCATGCTAGTAAGCCTTCTGCATTCTGTGACTGAAAAACATCTCTCTCTCTCTCTCTCTCTCTCTCTCTCTCTCTCTCTCTCTCTCTCTCTCTCTCTTTCTGAAGGAGAATGTAGAATATAACTTTGGGATATCTGTGTCTAGCATTAGGAATAATATTAGGAGAGAAGTAAATAGTGAAAATGATTATTGTAGGAATGGAGATAGAAGCCTGAGTAGATCTATAACCCACTATGATAACATAAACGTAGATAAGTATGTTTATGGAGCAACTTGCAATGTGAACAGACTGACTGATGTTGTAGTGGCCAGGCTTAGGCTTTACTACAAGTACTTCTGGCAGTTTGGGAGACACGTAGATGATGATCAAACCAAATGCAAATTATGTGGTCAGGCATATGGTCACTGTCTTGAACACTATGTGCTTAATTGTCCATTTATTGAGGAATATAGAGATAGACAGTATAATAACCTATGTGACATGTCAAGATATATTATTAATGAAAATAAGATACAAGATATACTAAGCAAATTTTCTAAATTTGCTTGTAACAGATAAGTGAACTGTAGATATAAATCCAAATGTATACCTGTTAACCATTTTGGGGCATAGTACCTAGGCATTTCTGTATCCATATGCTCTTGCGCAATCGTCCACAGGATGGATATGGGGTGCACAATAAACTAGCCACGTTGGTGGCAAAATCTAAAAATCTCTCTCTCTCTCTCTCTCTCTCTCTCTCTCTCTCTCTCTCTCTCTCTCTCTCTCTCTCTCTCTCTTTCTCTCTCTCTTACACAGGGTTTGACAAGGTTAGGTAAAGGATCCCTAACTTTATTGACAAGCTATTGGCAAGTTAAGGATTCCTAACTTTATTGACAAGCTAAGAGCTGTTACCTACATCTGCACATTTGGAAGCATTTTTATTGTTATGAAACATACAAGTAGGGAACAGGATGAAGTTAGAGCCATCTGTGGGCCAGCATTTTCATTTGATCAACCGACTTTATCTCGTTGACATCATTATGCTGTACGAATGTGTTCCAGATTCGAGTCATCCTGGGGATAAAAAATCTCAAATGAAGTGATGGTCTGGAGAAGGGTTCAACCAGAGTGAAGTTGCTGCTTTCTTCCCGTCTTGTGGTATAGAAGCTTGCTTCTAGCTGTCCTTGAAGTGGAGCCAAGTGTGGAACTTTGAGAATGGTGGCCTTGTACATAACATAAGGCCATCTACATCCCTCCTGTGTTGAAGGCTCTTCTGAATAATAATAATAATTAATAATAATAATAATAATAATAATAATAATAATAATAATAATAATAATAATAATACTTTATTGAGACATGATACAGTGGTACATGGTAGACATAGTTATACATAGTTATTACATAGTTATTACATAGTTATTAATGAGATGTACATGCCAAAAGCCCCTAATATGCTGTGCATTGCGGGCATTCTTAGGACTACTTAATTCTAGACTACATGGTAAAAAGTTATGGTTGATAATTTATAAAATATGTATAATTGCGTATCTAAGTTATGAAGTTTGGATATAAGTTGAACATATCAATTAATTGTAGCAATGCAACTAATTGCAAGAGATAACAATTTAAAACAATTAATTGCATTGCAGTTACAGTTTACGTGGTCATTATAATGTAAATGTTGTGGAAATAGTTAGCTTAGTATGTATTTTTCATAACAGGTTTTACATTCAATTGATTAGTCAGGTTTTTACATTAAGTGATTATTCTACTTTGTTGGGAATGTTAGATATTGAGCATTTAGCTTTGGGTGAGAAGGTGGTTTTTTAGCATCGTTTTGAATTGGGGTACAGGTAGGGTTTCTTTGGCAATGACAGGTAATGAATTCCAAATTTTCGTGCCTTTTACGTGCATTGAGTTTTTACATAGTGTTAGATGGACACGGGGAACATCGAGGAGTGATCTGTGTCTAGTGTTATGGTCATGTGTCCTGTTAAAATTGGTAAGGAGAAGTTTGAGTGGTGGGTTAATATTTGCATAGAGTGTTCTATGTATGTAATAGGCACAGTAAAAAGTATGGATGTCTTGTATGGTGAGTAAGTTTAGGTTTTTGAATATTGGTGGAGTATGTTGTCTGGAGTGTGAATTTGTTATCATTCTAACTGCTGCTGAAATGACAGATCTCACTCTCTCTCTCTCTCTCTCTCTCTCTCTCTCTCTGTTTGTCTGTCTATCTCTGTCTATCTCTCTCTCTCTCTCTGTTTGTCTGTCTATCTCTGTCTCTCTCAATCTCTCTCTTAGTAATTCGCTACAGTTTCTCCCAAATTCACAACATACAATTTGATTTCTACTGGAGATGACCCCGATTGATTGGTGCGTGAAGGAAATCCAGAAATGAAAGGCACTCTGTGATTGGTGCATGAAAGCCATCCAGGTATGTAAGATAGGACCTGATTGGTGCTTGAGAAGAAGGAAAAATATGTTGAATCAGTCTTCATCATTAAAAATTTTAGGCAAAAATAACAAAACTCTTAGAATACGAATGAGCCGAAACGACAAGTTTGGTCTAAAAAACAAAGGGCATTTCTTCCGAAAATTTCTTTCCGCAAAAAAGGAGGATAAATAAGTATACAAGATATGATATAAAGCGTAATGACAGTAGTTTGTTTTACCATCATCGGAGAACATACGGTGGTGTGGGAGCTTATAAGCTAATTTCATTCTCCTCCCCGTTTGGTGTACTAGCCTCACGAGCAGCATATATATATTATTGTAACCACGAACGAGTGGTATTGATCAATAACAACACTGCGCTAGCCAAGGACTCGAACCCATGTTGTACTGGCCCGCCTTATGGTGAGCGAGAAGCACATGACGCTTTAACCCACAGGACCACCAAATCCTACAAGAATGACGCAGCCAGCAGGCCTAGCTGTTTTACCGTCATCCGAGGACAACTCATACGTGGTTACAATATATATATGCTGCTCGTGAGGCTAGTACACCAAAAGAAGAGGAGAATGAAATTAGCTTAGAAGCTCCCACACTACCGTATGTCCTCGGATGACGGTAAAACAAACTACTGTCATTACGCTTTATGTATACTTATTTATCCTCTTTTTCTTGAAATATGTATTACCTATAACCAAACCCTTTTCTATACAAAGTTCAATCAGATGCTCCCCATTATCATTTACACCTGGCACCACAAACTTACCTACCACACCCTCTCTAAACGCTTCTCCTACTTTGGCATTTAGGTCTCCTACCACGATTACTCTCTCACTTGGCTCAAACGCTCCTACACACTCCCTTAACATCTCCCAAAATCTCTCTCTCTCTCCTCTACACTCCTCTCTTCTCCAGGTGCATACACACTTATTATGACCCACTTTTCACACTCTCTCTCTCTTTATATATATATATATATATATATATATATATATATATATATATATATATATATATATATATATATATATATATATATATATATATATATATATATATATATATAAATATGTAAAGGTAGATAGTTTGATTAAAAGTGTGTGGAGTAATGTAAGAAAGTTCATTAATTTTTGATCTCGCCTAGCTATCTCTCTTGAACTTCATGTTATAGAGACTGTCAAGTAAATCTATATGAAACGAGGTTAAAGGGAATGCACAAAGAGCAGGAATATTTTAGAGTCAAGATCTGTGTAAGGCAAGGAGGTAAATGAAGCTGTCGATCACTGGAATGAGACGATCTATCTTCCCTGTCTGTCCAGAGCCTCGACCACTTCAAGGTGATTCATGGGTAGGTGCTAGGAGCACTTCAGGTGCTGCCCAGCATGTGAATCACCTCAGCTGGTACCCAGGTGGAGCATTCCAGGTGCTAGCCAGGTGGAGCACCCATGTGCTGCCCATGGTGCGATTATATTTTAGCAACTCTTGGTAACATTGCATGAACTATTCAGAGTTGCTGCAATAAAAAAGACAAAATAGCAGTAAATATTATTGCAACACCACTAAAACACGATTATTATCTATCAGAGATAATATCTGAGGAAAGGTGTGAGAAAATGTATGAAGCAAAGTATGAGCTAATGTAGAAGCAAGGTATGAGAAAATGCATAAAAGTAAGAAGCAAGCCATGAGATAATGTATGAAGCAAGGTAGGAGATAATGTGTGAATCATGGTAGGAGACGATGTAAAGTAGTAGATAATGTATGAAACAAGGTAAGAAATAATGTACGAAGGCAGGAGATAATGTATGAAACAAGGTAAGAAATAATGTATGAAGGTAGGAGATAATGTATGATTTTATTTTATTTTATTGAAAGGATACTACATACTTGTACATACATGGAAGACACATACAATGATAACAAAAGATTGTGCATAGACATAATAACATTCCCCCCTGTCCTAACCTATACCAGCTCAGAAAATTATATTCCGACGTAGGAACACAAACAATACAATGAAAACATAAAAACGTAAAGGACAAGCGTACAGGGCATGTAACGCCCATTTACAATATATACAGCCCTCCACAAGGAATACAACATACAGCAATAAATCGCCCTTACAATGAGGTTAAGGGAGGGGCGAGCCTTGTTCCAGAAATTAGGAAAGGAAGATTGAAAATTTTTGGAAAAAAATGTTTTCTTACCAAAAAATAGTGCATCATTCTGGCAACATTTTGGTGTAATCAACTTGTTTATATCATATTTCCAAGTATATTTTTTCCTTAAATGTATTTTTGTTGTGCTTGCTGTCATAAATAATACATGTTGCCAATTAGTGTTTTTTTTTTAGTTTTGTCTCTGCAAAAATTACAATTTTTATGATTATTTCATTAAAAAAACTCTAAATAGCAACATCTCTGATGCCTCCATTCAAGTGTAGGGACTCATGCCACCTCAGTGGCCTCTGGGGTCTCAACAAGTGCTGATGCATGCAACTCGCTGAGATTTAGCGTGCTATATCCATAGAGTTTCACAGAAAAAAATATATTAATAACTCAGAAATAAGTTATTGACATTGTTTGTAATGTTTTGCGAAAAGTATTTATAGGATTGTCATGATTTTTTCACACGTTATTGAGTAATGATGGCTCTACAACCACCCATGAAAGATTGCCAATATCTTTTACAGCTTTGTTTTTATTGATTTTTTTCCCACAAAATAAAGGCAAAAACAAAATCACTAACTTCAACATTTTTTATAATGGAATCTACTGACATTTTTGCTAAAATGGATTGGGTCAACAATTATAGAGCCTTTATCTTTCATCTGATGTTAACTAGAGCATTGTACATCTTCCCAATTTTGAAGAAATTTACTGGTTTTGTGACCCCTAAAATTTGGCACATTTTATTTTTTCTACCTAACCTAAAGGCAAAAAATCATAACAAAGACAGTGTATAGGTTTTTAAAAGCTGTATAAATCACTGTAAAAAATCTCATTCAAATTAGACCAAAATAAAGAAAAAAACGTGAATTCTAAGTCCCCCTTCCGACTCCCGACAAATCTTCTACCTACAACAGCCTAGAAACTCACACCAACCCCTACACACCTCCTTCAATACAAGGCTTATCTAGTCCTTAATTATATACAACCTTGTCGTCCAACAACATTACAATACATGTCTAATTTTATATAGATAACATTTTATTTCGTTGTCCTTGCTTCATGAAGAACATTCGGCCGAATATCAATAACATGTAACAATACACACACAACTCGCACATATAAAGAGAGGAGCTTACGACGACGTTTCGGTCCGACTTGGACCGAAACGTCGTCTTAAGCTCCTCTCTTTTTATATGTGCGAGTTGTGTGTGTATTGTTCCAGTCACGGTATTGTGCCTTTTTTGTTATTTAACATGTAACAAGATTAACATCAATATACAATGGATATGAACATGATAACATAAATACTCTTAGATTTCTCTTTATTTTTTTTTTTTATATTTTAAAGTTCTAAATCTATCAATACCCGGACCAAAATATCTGTGACTCGTAATAAGAATGTCACCGATGAATGTGCTCTACTTTGTACGTAAATCATAAGCCCAAACAGGCGTAACATAGGTAGACGGCCTGAACATCACATAAATTAATGGAACATCTATGCTTTTAAGAATACAAACATTGCACTGGTATAATCATAATATGTAACAATGATGTCACCACAACAAGTAACTTAAAAATTAGCAGAAAGTCTGAACATTACATAAAGAAAGAGGTTTCTACAACATACCCAATAACGACATTTCACAGTCCTGTTACCTGTAATTATATGTTTGTATATTCATCTCACATATAACATTGGGATACAATTATCCCTCACACCCCCATCCAGAAGCAGAGGAAACCCCCGAAGTCTTCCCCTGACCTCCCCCCTCCCCACCAAACCCCACACCCCATCGTCATTAGTCAACATTCAAACACAACACCACAGAAAAGGGAAAAGGAAGACTCCGGATTCCCCACAACCCAGACCACTACCTTACAACCCGATACCACCCTTTGCCTACGATACTTACTCCCCCCCCACTCGCATGTATGAATTAAGGTAGGATATAAGGAAGAAATGTTAACAACAAAATTAAGCTATATTGGATTGCAGAGGAGTAAATTATTTTTTTCAGAAACAAATTACAATTCAATTTCAAAACTGATAATAATAACAACAATAACAACAACAATAATAATAACAATAATAACGATAATAATAATAATAATAATAATAATAATAATAATAATAATAATAATAATAATAATAATAATAATAATAATAATAATAATAATAATAATAATAATAATATTACAACAATAATAATAATAATATGAAGAAGAACAACAATATTCTTTATTTCTACAAGTACATGATACAACTGTCATAGACGTAGCTGACAGTTGATAATCTATGCAGAAAGCCGCAGGTTATTCAGAGCATTTTGGGAAACATAATTTAATTATTCCCCCCCAGGGTGCGACCCAGAGCAGTCGGCCAACGCCTTGATACATACTTAGTGCCAGGTGAAGGGGCAGCAGACATTAGGAACCATGCCCAACGTTTCACCCGTGTCGGGGATCAATCCCGGACCTTCAGTGTGTAAGCTGAGGATGCTATCAACCAAACCATGATCATAATAACAAGGAAAGTCACATACAAATACTACAAAGTTATTAAATAGTTTATTTCAACAAGTAATGTAAGTAGCAAAGAAAACAAATTAAGTGTCCCAGCCCACAACTTCATGAGTCATTGTTCAAGACTCAAACCACAAATGAATGAATCAAGATAGAAGAAATCAATAAATGATAATATTAGAGAAAACAAACTGGAACTTTAACTTCTAATATACTTTCAGGGAAAAAAGTTCATGTAATGTGAAAGATAAGATGTAGACAACACAGTTAAACAATATAACTAGTATGTGTCGAATAAACAATTAATTACAAAAATATTTCCAGCCTTCAAGAGATTTCCAGCAGTTATAAAACATTATGTGTTAGACCCAGCGTGAGCGTAGACAACGCCATGTGTTAAACCCAGCCTGAGCGTAGACAACGCCATGTGTTAAACTTAGTCTGAGCGTAGACAACGCCATGTGTTAGGTGTGCTTGCGGGTAGAGGCTTCCAGTTAATATTACCTTTAATTAAATAGTGTTCATCTTGAATGAGGTTGAGCACTTCACCCACATCATCTCTCCTCACAAGTTAAAGTAACTTAGCACTTCACCAACATCATCTCTCCTCACAAGTTAAGTAACTTAGCACTTCACCCACATCATCTCTCCTCACAAGTTAAGTAACTTAGCACTTCACCCACATCATCTCTTCTCACAAGTTAAGTAACTTAGCACTTCACCCACATCATCTCTCCTCACAAGTTAAGTAACTTAGTACTGAACATTTTTGGAAGGGGTGCACCAGTGTCCAAGAATTTAACAAAAAAAATTCTTATGTTTTCTTATGAAATGGTACAGAATCTTTTTCTGAAGGTAATAAAACAAAAAGTACGAAATTTGATTGAAAATTGACGAAATTATGTTCTCGCGAATTTTGATGTGTCAGCGATATTTACGCATCGGCGATTTTGCCGACTTTGACTCCCATTTTAGGCCAATTACATTATTCCAATCGACCAAATTCCTAGCTATTTCACTAGTATTACTTCTATTCTATCGATTGAGCACAAGAAATCGCCCAGTCAACTGTTTCAACTACAAAATAAAGTGATTGGAAATTGGTAATTTAGCCAATTTAACTCAAAGTTCAAAATATTCCAATTTCAAAATACGGTGCAGAATAAATAATGCAGTCATTCCTGGCATTAAACTAACATTTCCATTGTTCATTAGTTACGTTTTCAGTCTTTACAAATGAATTCCATTTTGATTTTTTATTCACATAATAAATTTTTATTCAAACCAAAAAATGGAAGATTTACTGTTATGCAATATTGTAATAATTGTACAAATAATATCACCACATTTGTGAACGTATATTAGACCCACCAGCTGGCTCGTATTAGACGTGTGAGGTCATTTGTTTACTCTTAAACATAGGCAAAAATTTAACATTTCCGCTATCTTGAGCTCAGTTTCAAACCAATTGCATTACTGAAACCAATCAAAATCATCTCTATATCTGTAATATATCTTCCATTCTATCGAATGAGACCAAGAAATCGCAAATACAACTATACAAAGTATACGAAAAAACACTGCAAAGTCGCTGTTAAATCGAAAATTTCTGTTTCAGTTTTTTACTCTCATTATGCACTGTGTGCTGCAGGATTTGTTTTATGTGGTGCACACTTACCACATAGATGTATTCTCTCACATCTAAGCCCAAATTTGCCGCTCAGAGCTTATCTGAGTGAGCTGAGTTCATGACGTAGAACTACGGTTTGGACCCTGAACTCAAAGCCGTAGAACTACGGCACGGACCCTGAAAGGGTTCAAATAAAAACTCAAGAGTAATATCACCCACATTTTTATTTCCAGATAAAATGAGGTAATCTAGCAGAGAATTCTTTCTTGGTCATTTTGTTTAGTTTGTCATAGACTTAGTATATTAATATTACTTGTTATTTAGGGGTGGTCAGGTCAGCTACAAAGGACGCATGAGAGACTGAATAATTCGGAATGAGTGATATGTCTCAAGGTTGGAAGACAAATACGGCATCTAATGTTATGTTTCTTATTATCTCTGTATTCATACAGGACTGTGCTGGCATCTTTTGATTTAATATTAAACACATTATCCATCCTTGAGTTGAATCACTATCAGGCGTCACCTTCCCTCGAACCATCACCACAGAGTCAACAAAAGTCTTTTGTATATATTTACGGGGGAAGAGCCATTCTGAGATTCATCACTGGTTGCAGGTCCTGCCAGCACCATCTAGTCTCCGTTTACATTTAATTTTATTTAATGTGTCATATTTTCACTCTTTACATTTGCCTGATTTTTATTATATTTTTTAATTTTATTCAATTGTAGTAATTATTGTAAGTGGAACATGTCCCTGACTGCGTGAGATATACATAGAACCTCTCAGAGTGTATTTACGAGGAAAATAATCTTTAAAAACGATTAAACTTTCTGAAATAACAAAAGAGTAATAACTGCTTTTGAGTATTGATAAAAGCAAACCAGTAGAAAAATGAAGAATAAAATTCACAATATCTAGAAGTTAATTAGACAAGTGTGGCAGAGTTGTCTAGACAAGTGCAGTTGCAACACACGAAGGCTAATAATAAGGCTGGCTGGGTTCTACGAGGAATAACGCAAAGCAACTAATCTGTCTCCAGTACTTTGTAATAAGACGCTAATTTATAAGTGTGAACTTATATTAGTCTAGAGTGTTGAGGGGTCGCGCAGTAGCAGTGATTTATATTTCACTTTCAACACCACACTGCGCTGGCGGATTTATGAAGAGTTTTGAACATTTTTCAACAAAATAGCTAGTGCCAAAACATATGAGCTAGTGCCCATATGTATGTATATATATATATATATATATATATATATATATATATATATATATATATATATATATATATATATATTAAATGATCATTCTGAACATAACGAAAATATATATTCATTGTGTTTGTTCATTATTAAATTAATGTTAACGTATCTAAAATATATTTAGTTGGGTTAGGCTAATAAATGCTGTTGAAGTTAGTAGTTCAAAGTTTCTCTTGGTACAAAATTATAAATTTTACATTAACATAAATGAAAAAAATATCTCTAAACGTATAAGAGAAAATATTAGAAATGACTTATTTTAGATGAGTTCTTAATTGACAGTTTTACCTAATCGGCACGACTATATATATATATATATATATATATATATATATATATATATATATATATATATATATATATATATATGTCGTGCCGATTAGGTAAAACTGGTCAATTAGCAAGAACTCATTTAAAACTAAGTCCTTTCTAAAATTTTCTCTTATACGTTTAAAGGTATATTTTTTCATTTATGTTAATGTAAAAATAATAATTTTGTACCAAGAGAAACTTTGAAAACCTACCTAACCTTATTACAACAAGCGCAATTTAATTTAGCCTAACCCAACTAAATATATTTTAGATACGTTAACAATAATTTAATAATAAACAAACACAATGAAATATATTTTTTCGTTATGTTCAGAATGATTTTGGCGAAATTATTGCTTACACAAATTTTCACTTGTCTTATATGGCAAGGTGAGCGTTGCTATTTAAGCCAAAATCGCAAGTTTTACCTAATCGGCACGACATATATATATATATATATATATTGTGCATTATAAAACTAGTCAATTAAAGAACTCATCTAAAATTAAGTCATTTCTAATATTTTCTCTTATACGTTTAGAGATATTTTTTTCATTTATGTTAATGTAAAAATTTATAATTTTGTACCAAGAGAAACTTTGAAAACCTACCTAACCTTATTAAACAAGCGCAATTTAATTTAGTTAGCCAACTAAATATATTTTAGATACGTTAACATTAATTTAATAATGAACAAACACAATGAAATATATATTTTTCGTTATGTTCAGAATGATTTTGGCGAAATTATTACATACACAATTTTCACTTGTCATATATGGCAAGGTGAGCGTTGTTATTTAAGCCAAAATCGCAAGTTTTACCTAATCGGCACGACATATATATGTCGTGCTGATTAGGTAAAACTTGCGATTTTGGCTTAAATAGCAATGCTCATCTTGCCTTATAAGGCAAGTGAAAATTTGCGTATGCAATAATTTCGCAAAAATCATTCTGAACCTAACAAAAATAAATTCTTTGTGTTTGTTTATTATTAAATTATTGTAAACGTATCTAAAATATATTTAGTTGGGTTAGGCTAAATTAAATTGCGCGAAAGGATATTTATACTTCACTTTCCCTTCCAAATGTTCCTCGAGAATATTTGAAAACAAAGATCTGAGTGTTGTGTTGAGCCAACACCCTTTCAGCCACTCAGAACACTGAGTGTTGTGCTGATCCAACACTATGGCAGCCACTAAGGGCACTGAGTATTGTGTTGATCTAACACTCTGGCAGCCACAGCTATAACTAAATTCTTAATTTTTCTAAAAATATATATTTTGTAAATCCTGACGCAATTATTTTATATTATTTGCGTAGACATACTCTGCACTCTTCTGTTATATAGAGGTTATAATACAAAGTAAAAAAGGAGTACAAGTCAATTAAATATAAAGCTGCTGCACTGGGTGTGTTGTGGTCTCTGAACTTAAAAAAAAGACGATTCTAATAAGATACTCAGGATCACGTAGTCATTTTCTACCTGGAGTAGAACTTGTCGTCCTCTGCAGTACACTGGTAGAGATCTGTGATGGAGTAGTACTTGTCCTCTGCAGTACACTGGTAGTGATCTGTGCTGGAATAGTACTTGTCCTCTGCAGTACACTGGTAGAGATCTGGGCTGGAGTAGTACTTGTCGTCCTCTGCAGTACACTGGTAGAGATCTGTGATGGAGTAGTACTTGTCCTCTGCAGTACACTGGTAGGATCTGGCTGAGTAGTACTTGTCGTCCTCTGCAGTACACTGGTAGAGATCTGTGCTGGAATAGTACTTGTCCTCTGCAGTACACTGGTAGAGATCTGGGCTGGAGTAGTACTTGTCGTCCTCTGCAGTACACTGGTAGAGATCTGTGATGGAGTAGTACTTGTCCTCTGCAGTACACTGGTAGTGATCTGGTCTGGAGTAGTACTTGTCGTCCTCTGCAGTACACTGGTAGAGATCTGTGCTGGAATAGTACTTGTCCTCTGCAGTACACTGGTAGAGATCTGGGCTGGAGTAGTACTTGTCGTCCTCTGCAGTACACTGGTAGAGATCTATGCTGGAGTAGTACATGTCCTCTGCAGTACACTGGTAGAGATCTGTGCTGGAGTAGTACTTATCCTCAGCAGTACACTGATAGAAATCTGTGCTGGAGTAGTACTTGTCGTCCTCGGCAGCACACTGGTAGAGATGTACTGGAGTAGTACTTGTCGTCCTCTGCAGTACACTGGTAGAGATCTGTGCTGGAGTAGTACTTGTCGTCCTCTGCAGTACACTGGTAGAGATCTGGGCAGGAGTATTACTTGTCCTCTGTAGTACATTGGTAGAGATCTGTGATGGAGTAGTACTTGTCCTCTGCAGTAAATGATAGAGATCTGGAATGGAGAAGTTCTTGTCGTCTTCTGCAGTACACAGATAGAGTTCTGGGCTAGAGAAATTCTTGTCCTCTGCAGTACACTGGTAGAGATCTCGGCTGGAGTAATACTTGTCGTCCTCTTCAGTACACTGGTAGAGATCTGGGCTGGAGTAGTACTTGTCCTCTGCAGTACACTGGTAGAGATCTAGGCTGTAGGAATACTTGTCCACTGTAGTACACTGGTAGAGATCTGTGCTGGAGTAGTACTTGTCCTCTGCAGTACACTAGTAGAGATCTGGGCTCGAGTAGTACTTGTCCTCTGCAGTACACTGGTCGAGATCTATGCTGGAGTAGTACTTGTCCTCTGCAGTACACTGGTAGAGATCCTGCTGGAGTAGTAGTTGTCCTCTACAGTACACTAGTAGAGTTCTTTGCTGGAGTAGTACTTGTCCTCTGCAGTACACTGGTATAGATTTTAAATTAGACACATATGCAACACTTGGGTATATTTATTGAGGAAACGTTTCGCACCACAGTGGCTTCATCAGTCCAATACTTTAAGATTGATGGACTGAACACATCGACTCTAGGCCAAGGGACTGATTACCTCAAATTCCTCCTATTATTACTACTTTCTTCTTTGTATTGGACTGATGAAGCCACTGTGTGGCGAAACGTTTCCTCAAAAAAGATACCCAAGTGTTGCATATGTATCTAATTTTACAACTTGTCGGTTCTCTGAACCATTCATCTACACACTGGTAGAGATCTTGGCTCTAGTAGTACTTGTCCTCTGCAGTACACTGATAGAGATCTGGGCTGGAGTAGTACTTGTCCTCTGCAGTACACTGATAGTGATCTGGGCTGGAGTAGTACTTGTCGTCCTCTGCAATACACTGGTAGAGATCTTTGCTGGAGTAGTACTTGTCCTCTGCAGTACACTGGTAGAGATCTGGGCTGGAGTAGTACTTGTCCTCTGCAGTACAATGGTAGAGATCTCGGCTGGAGTAATACTTGTCCTCTGTAGTACACTGGTGGAGATCTATGCTGTAGTAGTACTTTTCCTCTGCATTACACTAGTAGAGATCTGAGCTGGAGTAGTACTTGTCCTCTACAGTACACTGGTAGAGATCTGTGCTGGAGTAGTACTTGTCCTCTGCAGTACACTGATAGAGATATGTGCTGGAGTATTACTTGTCCTCTGCAGTACACTGGTAGAGATCTCTGCTGGAGTAGTACTTGTCCTCTGCAATAAACTAGTAGAGATCTGGGCTGAAGTAGTACTTGTCTTCTGTAGTACACTGGTAGAGATCTGTGCTGGAGAAGTACTTGTCCTCCGCAGTCCACTCGTAGAGATCTGGGCTGGATTAGTACTTGTCCACCTGCAGTACACTGGTAGTGATCTGGTCTGTAGTAGTACTTGTCGTCCTCTGCAGTACACTGGTAGAGATCTATGCTGGAGTAGTACTTGTCCTCTGCAGTACACTAGTAGAGATCTGGGCTGGAGTAGTACTTGTCCTCTGCAGTACACTGGTCGAGATCTATGCTGGAGTAGTACTTGTCCTCTGCAGTACACTGGTAGAGATATTAAATTAGATACAAATGAAACACTTGGGTATCTTTATTGAGGAAACGTTTCGCCACAGAGTGGCTTCATCAGTCCAAAAATTTAAGATTGATGGACTGAACACATCGACTTCAGGCCAAGGGACTGATTACCTCAAACTCCTCCTTTTATTACTACTTTCTTCTTTGTATTGGACTGATGAAGCCACTGTGTGGCGAAACGTTTCCTCAATATAGATTCCCAAGTGTTGCATATGTGTTTAATTTTACAACTTGTCGGTTCTCTGAACCATTCATCTACACACTGGTAGAGATCTTGGCTCTAGTAGTACTTGTCCTCTGCAGTACACTGATAGAGATCTGGGCTGGAGTAGTACTTGTCCTCTGCAGTACACTGGTAGAGATCTGGGCTGGAGTAGAACTTTTCTTCTGCTGTACACAGGTAGAGATCTGTTCTGGAGTAGTACTTGTCCTCTGTAGTACACTGGTAGAGATCTGTGGTGGAGTAGTACTTGTCCTTGCAGTACACTGGCAGAAATCTGTGCTGAAGTAGTACTTGTAATCTGCAGTACACTGGTAGAGATCTAGGCTGCAGTAGTACTTGTCCTCTGCAGTACACTGGTAGAGATCTAGGCTGCAGTAGTACTTGTCCTCTGCAGTACACTGGTAGAGATCTGGGCTGGAGTAGTATTTGTCGTCCTCTGCTGTACACAGGTAGAGATCTGTTCTGGAGTAGTACTTGTCCTCTGTAGTACACTGGTAGAGATCTGTGGTGGAGTAGTACTTGTCCTTGCAGTACACTGGCAGAAATCTGTGCTGAAGTAGTACTTGTAATCTGCAGTACACTGGTAGAGATCTAGGCTGCAGTAGTACTTGTCCTCTGCAGTACACTGGTAGAGATCTGGGCTGGAGTAGTATTTGTCGTCCTCTGCAGTACACTGGTAGAGATCTGGTCTGGAGTAGTACTTGTCCACTCTAGTACACTGGTAGAGATCTGGGCTGAAGTAGTTCTTGTTCTCTGCAGTACACTGATAGAGATCTGTGCTTGAGAACTACTTTTCCTCTTCAGTACACTGGTAGAGATCTAGGCTGGAGTAGTACTTGTCCTCTGCAGTAAATTGGTAGAGATCTGGGCTGGAGTAGTACTTGTCCTCTGCAGTACACTGGTAGAGATCTGTGCTGGAGGAGTACTTGTCCTCTGTAGTACACTGGTAGAGATCTGGGCTGAAGTAGTACTTGTCTTCTGTAGTACACTGGTAGAGATCTGTGCTGGAGTAGTACTTGTCCTCTGCAGTCCACTCGTAGAGATCTGGGCTGGAGTAGTACTTGTCCTCTGCAGTACACTGGTAGATATCTAGGCTGGAGTAGTACTTGTCCTCTGCAGTACACTGGTAGAGATCTGGTCTGGAGTAGTACTTGTCCACTCTAGTACACTGGTAGAGATCTGGGCTGGAGTAGTACTTGTGCTCTGCAGTACACTAGTAGAGATCTGTGCTGTAGTAGTACTTGTCCTCTGAAGTACACTGGTAGAGATCTGTGCTGGAGTAGTACCTGTCCTCTGCAGTACACTGGTAAAGATCTGGGCTGGAGTAGTACTTGTCCTCTGCAGTACACTGGTAGAGATCTGTGCTGGAGTAGTACTTGTCCTCTGCAGTACACTGATAGAGATCTGTGCTGGAGTAGTACCTGTCCTCTGCAGTACACTGGTAAAGATCTGGGCTGGAGTAGTACTTGTCCTCTGCAGTACACTGGTAGAGATCTGTGCTGGAGTAGTACTTGTCCTCTGCAGTACACTGATAGAGATCTGGGCTGGAGTAGTACTTGTCCTCTGCAGTACACTGGTAGAGATCTGGGATGGAGTAGTGCTTGTCCTCTGCAGTACACTGGTAGAGATCTGGGATGGAGTAGTGCTTGTCCTCTGCAGTACACTGGTAGAGATCTGGGCTGGAGTAGTACTTGTCCTCTGCAGTACACTGGTAGAGATCTGGGCTGGAGTAGTACTTGTCCTTAGATAGGTAAATTCAAGATTGGTAGTGGATGCTGCTATTGATAGGAGGAAGGGATGGGGAATGAGAGAGGTTACTTTGTTGCAAAGGGTGGTAGTTGTTAACGTTTTAGTGTATAGTAAATTGTAGTTCAAGGAGGTTGTATATACTCTCTTAGAGGTGGATGTGCAGCGGTTGTTGAAGTACGTGTTAAAGTTTGTATGAGGGAATGGGAGACATTGGATGTGTAGTGAAGTAGTGGAAACGATGGTGTGGTGGGAGGGGGGGGGGTTTGGGTTGGTGCCCTTGAGGCGTAGGTTAAGGAGTGTTTTTGTGAGGCATGAGTTTTTATGAGGGAAGGAGAGGGGGGACGAAGCGTGGGATTAGTGATGAAGGAGGTGCGAAGGTGGTGGGAGGAAATGATATATTGCTTTGTGAGGCTATTTTAAGAGGGTTATTGGTTGTGAAGGAGCCAGAAAGGAGTAGAGTAAGCCGTTTGGATAGGTTGGGGATGGAGAGAATGGAGATGCAAGGGAGTGGGGTTTATCCTTTGTACGATTGGAAGGGAATTTGGGGGGTGGTTAAAGAAGTTGAAGGTGCACCCAAGAGTGAGGGAAACAGGGTATAGGTTTCTTCAGGGTATACTGGCGTCCAGGGCCCAGCTTTATGTAATGGGGTTGAGTGGGGATGGACATTGTCGTAGGTGTGGGGAGTTAGATACAGCTTATCACGCCATCTATTTTTGTGAGGGTTTTGAGGCAGTGAGGGAATGGTTTGGGGGGGTTTTGAGGATGGTAGGTGGGGAGGGGGTATCTGTTTTGAGGGCTTTGAGTTTAGATTTGGGGAAGTTCTCGGAAAGTATACATAGAGGGATGTCTTATTTGGTGTTGGATTTTATACATATATATTGGGGTATGAGGGACGTGGAGGGGATGGTTCGGTTTTATAGGACAAAATGTAGGAATCGGAGTGTGTATAGTGGGGTATGGAACAGGGCTTTTTCGAGTGGTTATCAAGAGATGACAGTGAATAGCATGTTAGGGTGCCAAGGTGAAAGGACTGGTGTTGATTAAGGTAGAAGTCACAGGAGGTGAAATGGGTAGAGGGTGGGTAGGATGAAAGTAATGTAGGTAGGGAGGGGGAGAGGGGGGTGGGGGTGGGTGGTATTTGTGTTTTAAAGGGATTGGGAGGAGAAGGGGAGTTGGGTAGTAGCTGGGTATCCTAGGTTCGGCAATAGATCAGGGGAATGGGCGGGGGAGGTTTCTGGTTCAGTGCTCTAGTCTGGGAAATATGATGTATTGAATCTTATATATGTCAAAGAGTGATGGGTATATGTTTGTAACGCATGGGTAGCATGTTTCAATGTTGGTTAATTGTGTTAGCAATTACATGAAGGTCACTGACCAAATTATTTTGTTTCATAGGGTATGGACTGTAAACTGTGGTCTAGGAGCGGTGATTATATTCATAATTTATAATAGAGGACAATTGTGGAAATTGTTTCGGTACTATCCAGTTTTAAGTATTGCAGTATAGCTGAGCCTTGATAATGTAACTTTGGTGTATGTGTATTAATGTTCAATTCTTGTAGTCGAACTATGACTTCAAGTGATTTATATGATATTTGTAATGTGTCCTTATATAGATGTACGCCTTCTAATTGATAGGAGGAGGTTTGTTTTGAGATATTAAGTTTTTTAGTCAAATGGTTGCAAGTAGGTTGAATAAGAAATTGATGTTGTATTGTACTTGGGTACTTAGGATACCTCAATATTTTTCGTATAAGTTAAGGTGTAACAATTACGTTGTTTTAATATGGGTATCATGTTTTTGAGATTGTGTGATGTTCTTTGTTTTGGTGTGATGTTGACACACATGTATATGTATTTATATAGTTATTGATGATTAATCTGTATATAGGATGATAAAAGTCCGGTAGGATTTGATATATTTTGCATAATACGTATAGTTGGTCGGGAATAAGGAAAGGGGATAATCGTGTTTTGTAAGTATTATTTTATGTAACGAGTTTGTTTAAGAATTTTTTCACGTATAAATTATGTACGTAATTTTAGTTTTGTGTTACCACTTGGTTGTTAGGAATGTGTAAACGTGTTTGTATTACTTTGGTCAATATCTATTATCTCCTTGTGGGGAGTTCTTTAGGTTCTTTTGTAATAATCTTTTCCGGAGATAGTGTTAAAGCTTGTAAAATTTAGAGTTAAATGTAATGAAACATAAGATATTTTTTTTATGTATAGAGGGGATGAAGAAATGTATGGTTGAGTTTCAAGGGTGGGTTGGGTTTGGCTGGGGTCAAAGTTTTTGACGACATCAGTCAGTGTGGCTGTCATGAGGAATAGGTACATGTTATTATGGAGATTCTTTTTGGAAGGGGGGATTAGGGGATGGGGAAATGTATAATGTTCTTGTTTATTATATTTATCAAGTTAATGTGCTTATGATTATTAGCTTTGGTGTATCTTGGTCTTCGGATGCAAGTCTTTCTTACTGGGTCATGTATAGTTGTGAGTTATGTGTTAGTGTATACGGTTGATGGTTGTATTTTGTGATAACCGTATTTGTAACAAAGTATCATTTTGTTTGTGTTTTTGTATAATTTCTGTTCTAAATAAAAAAAAGTACTTGTCCTCTGTAGTACACTGGTAGAGATCTGGGCTGGAGTAGTACTTGTCCTCTGCAGTACACTGGTAGAGATCTGGGCTGGAGTAGTACTTGTCCTCTGCAGTACACAGGTAGAGATCTGTGCTGGAGTAGTACTTGTCTTCTGTATTACACTGGTAGAGATCTGTGCTAAAGTAGTACTTGTCCTCTGTATTACACTGGTTGAGATTTGTGCTGGAGTAGTACTTGTCCTCTGCAGTACACTGGTTGAGATTTGTGCTGGAGTAGTACTTGTCCTCTGCAGTACACTGGTTGAGATCTGTGCTGGAGTAGTACTTGTCCTCTGCAGTACACTGGTAGAGATCTGTGCTGGAGTAGTACTTGTCCTCTGTTGTACACTGGTAGAGATCTGTGCTGGGGTAGTACTTGTCCTCTGCAGTACACTGGTAGAAATCTGTGCTGGAGTAGTACTTGTCCTCTGCAGTACTCTGGTAGAGATCTGTGCTGGAGTAGTACTTGTCCTCTGCAGTACTCTGGTAGAGATCTGTGCTGGAGTAGTACATGTCCTTTGCAGTACACTGGTAGAGATCTGAGCTGGACATCTTGACAGACGACAGGGACGACTGGGTCATCCACTGAAATCTTACAAGTTTAGTAGTAACTTGATTTTTCTCCATAATATAAAAATAAACTTCCGCCGTTTTCTCCAGGTTAATATATCTGGAAGCAGGTAATTAACGTGTCTGATAATTATAATAGCTTTCTTTATATAAATATTTTACATTGGTTTGGGATTCTAGGACGAGGTGAAGTAGGATGAAAAGTGCAACGAGATCATCATCTAGTTGGTCGACCCCTCCAGTCCACTTGCTTACAAACTCAGCTTTATTAAAAACTTCCATGAGATATTTATCTGTAAGATAGTCACTCAGGAGGCGTGAAGTACAGGTGCAAAGTTCTTGCAGTTTGCCTGGACCACCTCTATGTTAGTCCTCTCTCTCTCTCTCTCTCTCTCTCTCTCTCTCTCTCTCTCTCTCTCTCTCTCTCTCTCTCTCTCTCTCTCTCTCTCTCTCTCTCTCACTCTCACTCTCTCTCTCCTGGCAAGCTCAAGGCTTTGCATAGTAACGAGGTCATTTGTGTCTGAAAGGTAGTCACTTATATTTCCCAGAGAAGGAGAACCATGTAATTGCCTAGTTTGCTTGATACGGATATAGCTAATTTGTGGGTATTTTCTCTCGTATGAAGGTAAAATGATCAAAGGAAAGATTTTGATAATGACAGTTTCTTACACTTTATTCTTCAGCTGCAATCTGCTTCACATTCACAGATAGAATTTTTATTCCAATTTTCCTTTTATGTCTAGAGTTTTCTCTTTTATCTGCGCCTCTCTTCCACTTTCTCTCTCCATGTTGAACTAGGATTCAATCCTAAAACGAGTATTGTGTTTAAATTATACTTGTGTGGACAGTGACAGAATGTCTGCTAGATTGAGAAACAGTGAACGACGAAAAACAGATGGATATGAATGCAAATAAACGACACAGATGTCAGGAAAAATATCTTTAACTTCAGTTAGTTTAGAGTGTGGAATGACCTGGAGGAGAAAGTGGTGAAAGCAGATTCCATGTTAACTTTAAATTATTGTATGCAATGTATGTAACCAATGTTAATTTACCTCAAAATTGTAACTAATGTGTCACTTTCTCATTCTGACTCGTGTCGACACTGAAGCAAGAACGTCGAGCAGTAGTTTCTGGTTTAGTAATTACTACTTTAAATATGTAGTTTTTGGCACAGCTTCTTAGACTTAAGGCCGGTTTATCGCAATCCTAATCTCTTGCGGCATGACATGTAGTTTTAAACTGTATGCAAAACAACCACGAAAGGAGTTGAATGATAGCTCTAAGCCTTTCGTGTTGCAATTAATACATCATCAGGAGCTCGCAATGTTGCAGAAATTATTAGGAAGTCAAGTCAGAAACTTACACATTAGTTATAAGTTAATTTGGTTATAGGTAAATTAACATTGGTTACAAGTTAGAAGTATATTGTAAGTCGATGTTGGATGAAGTCATCCGTCAGCAGTATCACAAACCAGGTTAACAATCACTTCCTCAAAGTGCTTTAGTCAAAGAACGAGTGAAAAGTAATCAGAATCTTGAAGTGAGTTCACGTGGAGTTACTGGCAGTCACAGAGGTGAAGAAGTAAAGCCAATTGACATCACAAAGAAAGGACAAGATGAAAGGCAATAAGAATAAATGAGAGGAAATACTCGATCTTAGAGACGAAGTAAAGAAGAGAGCTGCCCTTACACATACACATAATAGCAGAGACAGACGCATCACACAAAGACAGCGACGAGAGAATATAGATTGACCTTTACAAGCTATTGGTCGATCTCTATAGATTATAGGTCCGAACGCGTTAAGAATAGATCTACACACTCGCTCTCTGTTTCCCTTTTTCATCGCTATATTTCACGTCTCCCCTTCACTTCTCATCATTCTGAAATTCTTCCCCTTCAAATACCTCTTTTCACTCTTTCATTATCTTCCCTCCTCTAACCACCTCCTTCTTTCCTAATATCTTTACTCCTATTTTCCACTCTCTCATTTCTCAGTCCTCCATTTCTTCCACTGTTCTCTTACATATATTCGTAGTTCCTCCCCCCTCTTCTCTGTCGTTCCTTTCCACTCTCTCTCCTCTCTTCACCTCTTCTCTCCTCTCTCCTCCTCCACCTCTTCCTCTCTCCTTCCGCCTGGTGCCCTGGTTACGGCCCACACGACGAGACATTGACAGATGACGTCATTAAAGACGAGCCTGGAAAGGCGAGTTGGCAGAAGCTTTGCAAACAAAACATCAACCTGCATATAATTTACATGTTTACGCTATATATTTGTTTTGATCCAAATACTGAACATAATTTACTTTTTAATTTGCTTAAAAACAGGAAAGTAAGGTTGTATTTTACACATATAGATGCTGTACAACCGTCCATAAGTGTGAACGATGGATGTACTTTGTCGAGTATTAATATGGACATATCGTGAACTATAATGCCCCTGATTATTGCCGAATTGATTACCTGTTTGCAGACGTAAAAACAAAGATGAAAATGAAAGCACAAAATATATAGTCAGTCTTTATTTCAGACAAGGCTTCATTCAGGGTTCAGCTTTAATGAGTCTATAGAAGAAATATGTGGAGGTAAGAAGGAAGATGTCACATCCAATACAAGACAGACAGGGAAGCTGCAAGTCAAGTCACAGGTAGTGCGTGGGCTCGGAACCTTTGCTGGAAAAGTCATCTGGAGGTCGTCGAGGCGAGTTATAACCAGAGCTTTGTTAAGATGGGGAAGGAAGAAAGATGGGTAAGGATAGAAATATGGGAAAAGGGTGGGTGGGGGTAGTGGAGGTGAGGTAAGAAAGGTAAGTGGCATGACCACTTTGGTGTATTTTAAAACAAATATGTGTGTGTGTAGTGTCATTCATGAAATTCATGGGATGGGGTATACCATACTACCCATCAGTGGCACATATTTATATAAGTTGCATCATACATGCATGACGCTGAGTTGGTAGGAGGTATCGTTTTTGCAATTGCCAATTTTTGCTCAAAAGGTTGGTTGCAGGGCTCTTGATGAATGTTTGTTGATTTCCTCGAGTTGCTGGTCGGCTGACATGTTTCTGAGGTGGTGTCCTGTCGTAGGAGGTTTTAGATGTTTCAGGGTTAAATGTAAGTGATAATTATAAGTAAAGTCTCCATAAATTGGGGTGGTTTTATTTATATTGGACGTAAAATGGTTCTGGTGGTACCCATTCTTTTATATCTTCTGGGAGGTCCCTCGGGATCTTTGGTCCTTTGAAGTTCTCCTTGTGAATGAAACGTCGAACTCTCTGTTGGAGTCCGCCGTTTCATTCATTCATTCTCTGGGTTCTGTGGGGAGGTGTGTTGATGATGTAGTCGGTGGTATTCTTTGGTTGGGGAGGGGTTTCTGTGTCTGGTATATAGAGTTCCTGCACGTCGTATAATTGTTTCTTCTATAGTTTCTCTAGCCTGACATTAATTGCATCTATGTCCTGTTGTATGTGTAAATCTTCCATTATGATTCTCTCCCTTCGCCTGGTGCCTGTGATAAAGTAGAATCCTCTGTTCTCGACTCTTTGCAGTTGTAACATGTTGGATTTTGATAGGTACAAAAGGATATTCTAGCATGGGTCTTATCATCATTTTGTACAAGTGCTTCTTGATGTGGGAGGGGGCTTGATTAAATCTATATGGTTGACTACTGCAGACGTTCGGTAAATTTACTTTTGGGTGATGTGAGATGTGGCGTGGAGTAATCTGTCAATCTCATATCCCAGGATCTTATTCGGGTTTCTGATGGTGATAGGTGTACCTCTGATAGAGATACCCCCTTGTTGGTGTTGTGGCAAAACATCCTATGGCGCTGATGAGAACCTTGTCGGGATTGGTGGTAATTCTCTATTTCTTCTCCCAGTTAACTGTTCTTCGTAATTCAGCATTCATTTTTTTCTATTGCCCTTGCATGCTTGTTTTTCCCAGTTATAGGGGTGGATGAGCCTACATGAATACCATCGTCATCAAACTGGGTGATGATTGTGTCATTGAATTCTGGTCGGGGAAGGTCATTTACATGTATATTGAAGAGTATGGGACTGAGGCACGAGCCTTGTGGTATTCCAGCTGTTGGTGAGAATGACTCCACTCATACATTTACCACCACTCATATATTTACCTCCACTTATATATTTACCTCCACTCATACATTTACCTCCACTCATACATTTACCACCACTCACACATTTACCTCCACTTAGCTAAAAAATGAGTTTTGTCAGAAAAGCCCTCAAACCGCTCTAAAACGTTGAAATATGCAATAAAATACAATTTATAGCATTATTCTAAACTTTTTAATGTTGCATGTATTTTTTTTTTAAATAATATGAAATATTGAACCAGGCACTGAACTTCTGACACACCAGGCACTGAACCTCTGACACGCCAGGCACTGAACTTCTGACACACCAGGCACTGAACTTATGACACGCCAGGCACTGAACTTCTGACACACCAGGCACTGAACGTCTGACACACCAGGCACTGAACTTCTGACGGAGAGGTGAAGTCAGACTCCTGTCATCACCTTCAATCTTCCCACAGTTGTGGGAGAGGTGAAGTCAGACTCCTGTCATCACCTACAATCTTCCCACAGTTGTCTTCGCCAATTGGCTCCTGTCATTATTGCATTATTTTACCTTCCCGCCATAGGAGGGAAAGTCCGCAAGTTTAAATATGAATCCTCATGTCATTGGCTATCAAACAGTTTCTGTAAATCAGGAGTTGCAATTAAAGCTAGATTTCCTTGTTTCCGCAGGCTGTCTACTGCACTGAAAATGATATTCATAGCGTGTTGGGTTTCTCTGTGGGTCCTGAAGCCAAACTGCTTTTCAGTGAAGAGATGATTGTACTCTATGTAGTACTTCATTCTATTGGAGATTATTTTTTCAAAGAGATAGGCCGGTAAATGATGGGTTTTACAATGAATATCGTCCTTGCTGTCTTAAGTGCCACAGGAAAGTGTATCTAGTCCAAGATGGCATTAAAGATATTTTCCAGAGACATTTTGCAGATTCGAGTTAAGAACTTTAATTGTTTCACTGTTATACCTCATTCTGCATATGACTTGGTTCATCTCTTTGAGCGTAATTGATCTTGTAAAAGGTATTCATCTTCAAGGCTAGATGTATCAATTAATGGTATTGGTCGAAAGTCAGCTCGGTTGTCCTCTTTCCATTCGTTGACCCACTGGTAATGGTTATTGGTAAATCTTCTATCTTTGTGTGAGATAATTTTTTCCCTCACTTGACCCATCAGACTGGCTTGGTCGTGTTGGTCATCAAGATTGATATCCACTTCCTCATCATCGTCGTCGGTGAAGGAATGTCTTAGGTATTGGGTAGGCCTGTGTGGTGAATCTTACTCCAGAACTGTTCAGGTCGATGTTTGTATTGGTTGGCCTGAAGAACAAGATATTTCCATATTTCAAATTTGTGATATGTAATTAGGGTGATTAATTCTCTTATCAGCCTCTGCAGTGTTGCCCTTGTGAGCTGTCTCGTTTAGTGGTGTCTTCTACACTCAGCTTGATAATTTTTCATGGAGTCTCTAATTTCCCTGGTTGGTTTATACTGCTGATAGGTCTTTGATGTATTTAGTTCACAATAGGCATGAGTGGTCTCTGAGATACTTTCATGGAAGGAACTGATTGCTTCGTATATTGCAGTTAGGTAGTCCCTGAAGGGGTCAAATTCTAGAGTTTTTTGGTTGGGTTTTGGAGAAGTGGGTACTCTAAATGGCGAAGTCTGGAGTTTTATTATAACAGAAATATGTTTTTTCCGACATTTCTACCAGGGTAGACTCTGCAGTGGCATAGGTCACAGTCTCTGTTGGTTAGGACTACATCAGGTGTCCCCTGGTGAGGACGTACATTTGACTTGAAGAATGGACCTTGGAACGATAGGTTTCTTGCTGTCATTATATTAAATAGCTGTTTTTTTCTTTTGGTCACCTAGCGGTTTTCTGACGCAGCAGTTGAAGAGTGCGGGGTGATGGGCATTAAAATCTCGTGATTGGATTGTTGGAACATTTCTACTGAATATCTGGTGTAGGGAAATAGACTCTTTATACCGTTGTCTTTGAGGAAAATATCCAGTTCCAACTATTAACTGACCATATGAGGTCGTCAGTTCTATTGTTATGATGTTGTCTTCGTCAACATTGATGTAACGAAATGCATATCCTTGTTTCACAAGGACGGCCACCCAACTATAGGGCCCTCTCGATTTCTCGACTGTAGAGTAACCACGTAGCTTTATATGTTGGTCTGGTCTAACAACTGTCTCATTCAGAAGGATGATGTCTGGATTGTGACTGCATAGTTCAAGTTCAAGGAGATAACATTTGTTAAAGAAATGTTGGATGTTGATTTGTAAAAGTGTGATCCCCATTATATTGTGTAATTTACGTTTTTGCTTCATACAGAGAACTGGTATCTGAGATTATATCTGCAGGGTGTGTGCAAGCTCTCCTTACTCGACTTGTCAAGGAAAGAGCTGTAGTCCTGAGTGGTTTTCTGAGTACTGAATATTTTGTCCTCTTCAATACTGCTAGTGTTGGCGATATCAACTGATGAATCAGACTCAGCTCCTAACAACTAAGGCATGTCAGACGCCGCGTTCACTATACGTACTGCCTCTTCATTCACAATCTCGGTCGATTTATTCATACAAGTGTCGATAGGAGACAGTGGGGTCTCAATGTGGAAGGATACAAGACAGACTTGAGTTTGATTTTCAGAAACTACTCCACTCTGGGTAGCATTGGAAACAAATTGGACATTTGTGTCAGCCTCTATAGCTGCAGATTGTGCATCATTGTCTGGTGCAAGTTCAGGGGCAGTTATTTCCTCACTGGTCTGAGTTGTTTCAACTGGATCTTCCACCACAGGTGGGCCTTGGTTGTGTGAGGAAGATTGATTAGGTGTGGTTGCTGAGGCGGGCACATTCATCCTGGCTTGAGAGGGCTGACTCATTAATGGGTTCACATTATCTGGGATGATTAAGGGCCTGATTCCATTTGCTACCAACAGGTCATTTAGAATGGACGATCTCCGGGGTCAACATGAACATGAAGGTCCCTCTCATAACGCCTACCTCTGAAGACAGGGGGACATAGGGTTCAATGATTGTCCTTGGGCTTGGTGCATGTTGAGGCTAGGATGGGGGGCTGGAGGAGAGGCAGAAGTCCAAACATTGTAAGTGGTGGGGGTGACAGCAGGAGTCCCACTAGAACCACGTAGATTAGGAAAGGAGTCCTGGGACATCGTGGGTGATGCTTGGGGAGTGGCTTTAATGGAGTTCGCTTGTTATCATCCAGAATTTGCTAGATTGTAGATTTTCTGACTGCAGCTGGGGGAGACAGCGTTGTGTCTCCCTTTACAAAGGGCACACTTGGTGTTGTTTCTGTTGGGACAGTCGCTGTAAACATGCTCACCAGAGCAGAGACTGCAAATAGTTTTTTGGCTGCAACAGTTATTTGTGTTATGGTCGAACTCATTACACTTGAAACACTGAGTGACATTGACTAACCTTTCCATAGAGACTTGGTCTGGTGTACACCTGGTTCCAAAGCATTTCATTCCATCTTGACAGACGATTTTGGCATCTTCCTGTGTCTCTATTATTAGTTTTAGTGTTTGTTAGTTGTCTAAACTTTTGGTAAACTTATATGCCTTGATAACCTTGAACTCAGAATTTTCCTGACTAATTTCCTCAACAAGTTGTTCAGCAGTGTAGTCTCTCATGACACAGTTGATACGTGCAACAAAGACAGTACGTTGTGCCTGGCAGCTGTCTGGTGGAATGGGGATGATACCCACATTGTTTAGTTTTTCTAGAACATCTTTCTTGAGTAACAAGAGTAGATTGTCTTCAGAGGAGAGTAGAAGTAAATTTGGAATACATCCACAGGTGTAACAGTGGTATTAGAGCAAATACAGTCTAGTATGTTCCTCTTGGACTTCTGGTTATCAGTGACACGAATTCTTACTTTTATCTTCGGCATGTTGCCCAGCAAGGTACAGCTGACTCATAAGATATGCTGTAAAAAAAGAACTTTCCTGGTGTCTTGCATTCCTATTCCTCCTTCAGCTGACTTATGAAGGTCAGCCCCTAACATAACCTACCATCAAGGAGTGAGGGAGACGGGGCTACTGCATGGTCACCTGGCATTGTCTTAAGTCGCCAGAGGCGAAGTTGCCGAAAAAGAAGGAGATAAGAAAGAGTGTGTAACGAGTGTGTGAGTGGTTAAGCCAGTGTATTGTTTGGGGTATTGTGGGGGTTATGAGGTGGTACCTGGAGTTTACCTGGAGAGAGTTCCAGGGGTCAACGCCCCCGCGGCCAGGGAAGTGATGGGGAACAAGCAAGCTAGTCACCGCCTTTCCTTCTTAATGGGTTGGGGCTGGAAGTGACAGCCAGCAAGTTTCCTCTCTGCTCTAAACAATCTATTACTCAGGATAACCCAAAAATGTTACTGTGGGTCTGTGTTCAGAGTGAATATGCCGTCTTCCTCTCACCGCGACGTCCTCTCACCTTCCAAATCGAATCTGTAGTATGTCAGTATCGTTGAATCGAATGAATCTGAATCTGAATAAATAATCAGAGGTAGGTGTGCAAAAAGATTCGCTAGGCAGAAAACGCCTCGATTCTTTTCGACAGTGTTATAAATTTTAATGATGGCTACCTCCTGACATTGTTTCCAAACTTTTCCCTCCTCTAACTTTCGTCTAGTTCCATCACATGAGGTGTGTATGACGTATGCATAATATTTTGATACAGTTTGAATAAGTATTAGTTCCTCTTGAAGTCTGACATCAAGGTTACGTACAGTCTCACACTGTAAAGTTTTGTGTTGCAGTACATGTCTATATTAGCACTTGCTGGATGGCTGCTTCAGCTCCTGCGAAGGCAAATACGCTCATAGTGTTCCACCTTCAGTCTTCAGCTTTGTTTTGAAACATTTTAAAAATTTAACTACTTATTCCAGGAATTTCCAGCTTCAGGATCTCATTCCAGTAGTTGTCGTCGACACTGGTGTGTCGTGCACCGAGTTTGTTATAATTTATTATTCATTCATCACACACCAGTTCGTGCATATCCCCTTGACCAGCCAAATTGGCAGTCAGGTTAGAGTAGTTTGCATTAGGGGTCCCAGCTACAATGATTCGCTGTCCACTTCTAACGTCAACCAATTGGGAGAGAGCTTGACGCAAGACGAACTAATGATATGCTTCAGCGCCTGGCTAGACAAATACACTGATGGTCTATCTTGATGTGTAAAACTAACTGTAGTGAGCGGCTCTCTATGCTCTCTCGTTCATTATCATTTGGCTGATTTATTGCACATTTGTACATAATGTAAGTAAATTGGTGAAGGGAATATACGGGCACTAAAATTTTTACTTTTCGTGCTTTGCCTTCATTTTCTTGAGTATTTTTTCTTGTCTGGAGACGTGATTTATGGCCACGAACAACAGACCTTTCTTTTTGGGCCTCCGTTCATAATATGGATGCCTGTCCGGGAGTACTTTTTTCGTTGCATTTCATTGTACTGTCCTGGTATGTTGCAGTTATGTCCTACTACATTGCACTGCAATGTCTTGCTTATGTTGCTGTTATATTCTGTTACGACTGACAACCATTGAGCATATTAATACCGGGTGGTGCTTGGTAATAGTGCTGGCTGGATAATGCCAGCTGTTCATGTTAGATATTTGAAGATAAAATATACTTTGGAGTCCTTATCAAGACTTTCTCTACAGCGCTGCTTACGTGTTTGCTTTACGTATTTTCATGTGGCACTGATTATCGCCATACTTTAACTACTGAAGAGTTTCGTTAGCTAATTTTTAAGAAACTAGGATTTGAAGTATCCAACATGTGTTCTCCGAGTGTCGTATCAGGTGTTTACTAAGCCAGTGTTAGTCTCCGCTTCACACTCCGGTTCCTTGCTCTTAATGATACTGATAATCCGCCAGTCGTAGGGGCAAACTGTAGTTAACCTGGTTTATCTTAGGTACAATATGCTTCCAGGACTCTCGAATTAGAGAAACTTACTCATAAGCACACCAGAGAACAGCGTACTTTTGCAAAGGAAGAACATAATAGGGAGAAGGATAGGAGACAATACCGACATATCTGTGATGAATATTTTAATTTAAAAAAAATAAATCCATATCCTTGGTATTGAACGCTCTCCATCTGAGCCATTTTTATTTATGGCTGCAGCTCGGGCAATGGCCAAAGGAAAATATTGTGATAATGTTATTCTTACCTTTGGAGTTTCCGATGGCAGTTAGCCAGGGCCTCGAAATAAAGTGAAAGTCCCTTCGTCAAAACTTTCTAGTCTTGAGTTGCCGGAGTGCCAGGCACTCTTCCTTCTATGCCCGACAGAAAACTTTCAAGGAAGTCCTACTTCAGAACTCTACTCTTGCAACTGCTGTAACGTCTCTGAAGCCCACACAGTGCCTCTTTCTACATGCTGTTACTATAGAAACGAATTCTTAATGAAAAAAAACCTACTGTTAAGGAGGTAAAATATTCCAGGTGATTGGCTAACTTTTCCTTAAAAGTTTAGGTTCTATATATTGAGGGTAGCCCTTAATTCTTCTATGGTAGAAATTTAGGTTTTAAAAAAATCTTTTACGGAATATCAAAACATTTTGACTGGTCATGTTTAAAACAGAATGTAAGGAGCTACATCAGGTCCTGCCGCGAGTGCCAGCCTATTAGACCTACGCTACTGTCTACACTACTGTCTACACTACTGTCTACACTACTGTCTACACTACTGTCTAAACTACTGATGGAGAACCCTTTGTAAGACCAAATCAACTAATTAGTACATCTTTACCATCTTAGATAAAATCATCAGATATCCTGATGCAGTGCCTATGTGTAATATTAATATCAAACCCATTATAAATACCCAAATAGGAATCCAGTGGACAATGCTATGTGACCAGGGTCCCTATTTTACTGCTAAGAGTTTTAAGTTCTGAGCCACTGAGTCATTAAGTAGTTATTTTCAGTAGCTACCTTCTTCAATCACAAGGGAGACTACAAAGGTTCCACCAAACTTTGAAAATCATTATGTGATCCTAATGCCTGCAGTCTTCTACAGACTGAGATGATTCGTTGCCTTTGACGCTCTTTGCTATGCGAGAAACAAAGCAGCAATCTACAGGGTACAGTAATATCAGTTATAATTAAAAACATACTACCGTCAAATTACCGCCCAATAAGCCTGACCTCAATTGTAGGCAAATTACTAGAGTCAATTATAGCTGATATTATTAGAAATCATCTAGATAACCATAATTTGATTAATGATACTCAGCATGGATTCACGAGGGGCCGTTCCTGCCTATCTAATTTATTAATCTTCTTCACTAAAGCTTTTGAGGCTGTTGAGCACGATAAAGAATTCGATATTATTTATTTAGACCTTAGTAAGGCTTTTGATAGAGTACCGCACCAGAGACTGTTAAAGAAAGTGGCAGCTCATGGAATTGGGGGAAAAGTGCTGTCATGGATCGAGTCATGGCTCACCAATAGGAAGTAGAGAGTGTGCATAAATGGGGTTAAATCCGAATGGGGACTTGTAACAAGTGGTGTTCCACAGGGATCAGTCTAAGGCCCGTTGTTATTTATAATATATATCAATGACCTTGACGAGGGAATTACTAGTGATATGAGCAAATTCGCCGACGACACGAAGATAGGTAGGATAATTGATTCAAACATAGATGTCATAGAACTTCAGGAAGATTTAGACAAACTTAATTCGTGGTCAGAAAAGTGGCAGATGCAGTTCAATGTAGATAAATGCAAGGTTCTGAAGCTCGGGAGTGTCCATAACCCAAGCACTTATAAGTTAAATAACGTAGAACTTAGCCATACAGATTGCGAGAAGGACTTGGGGGTGATGGTAAGCAGCAACCTTAAACCAAGACAGCAATGCCTAAGCGTACGTAATAAGGCAAATAGATTACTGGGATTTATATCAAGAAGTGTTAGCAACAGAAGTCCAGAGGTTATATTACAGCTTTATACATCATTAGTAAGGCCTCACCTAGATTACGCAACTCAGTTCTGGTCTCCATATTACAGAATGGACATAAATTAGTTAGAAAACATTCAGCGTAGAATGACTAAATTAATACATAGCATTAGAAATCTTCCTTACGAAGAAAGATTCAAGACCCTTAAATTACATTCACTTGTAAGACGTAGAATGAGGGGAGACATGATCGAGGTATACAAGTGGAAAATGGGCTGAAATTTGACGGTAACGACTTGTCCCCTGCTTTAAAAATAGGAATTACATTTACCATCTTCCACATATCAGGCACTACACCTGTTTGAAGAGATATATTAAAAATATTAGTCAATGGCTCACAAAGTTCCATTTTGCACTCCTTGCGAATCCTTGAAAAAAGTTAATCAGGGCCAGGGGATTTATTTTGCTTCAATCAGTCTGTCTGTTTGATAACCATTTCGCTAGTGACTGTGATATTACATAAATTATCTTCTTCATTCTCCTTGTCAGTAAGATTCTCTGAGTTATTTTTAAGGGGAACTATCTTATCTCTAATTGTTTTTCTATAAACCTGGAAAAAGCCTTTTGGGTTAGTTTTCGAATCCCTTGCAACTTTAATTTCGTAGTCCCGTTTAGCTTTTCTCATCCTTTTTTTTAACGTTCCTCTTAATGTCAATATACTGATTCATAACATGACCCTCACCTCTTTTGATGCGCAAATAAATTCCTTTCTTCTGCCCTAAAAGATATTTGAGCCAATTATTCATCCATTTTGGGTCATTTCTATTCGATCTAATTTCTTTATAAGGGTTAAATGTTCTTTGGTTAGCATGTAGTGTTTAGAAAGCTGTCATATTGATAGCTCTCTTCGTTATCCCAGTCAACAGATGATAATTGTTCTCTAAGCCCATTGTAATCTGCTAAGTGAAAATCTGGGACCGTTACTGAATTAACCCTATTATCATACTTCCATTCAGTGCTAAAGGTAATTGATTTGTGGTCGCTTTTGCCAAGTTCCTCTGGAATTTCTAAATTATTAACAAAGGTTTCCTTGTTTACCAGAACCAAGTCAAGCTGGATATTTTCCCTTGTAGGTTCTGTCACAAACTGCTTCAAAAAACAGTCCTGAACTACTTCTAAAAATTCGTTAGATTCTAAGTTCCCAGTCAAGAAATTCCAATCAGACTAAAGTTAAAGCCCCCTAGAATTACTGCGTTATCGTGCCTTGTGGCCTTAACAATTTCCTCCCATAATAGTCTCCTTTGGTCTCTATCTAAGTTTGGGGGGCGGTATATCACGCCTAAAATCAATTTTTCATGCCTCTCTGAAAATTCTACCCAGGCAGACTCTGTATGTGTTATTTCAGACTTTATACCCATTTTTATGCAACAATTCAAGCGATATCGGACATACAGTGCCACCCCACCCCCTTCCCGATACTTCTATTTACTTTGAACAATTTAAAACCCTGAATGTGACATTCAGCTGGCATGTCTCGATTTTCGTATTTAACCAAGTCTCAGTTATGGCAAATACATTAATGTTACCTGCACTTGCAACTATTCTCAACTCGTCCATCTTATTCCTAGCACTACGACTATTAGTATAATATACGTTTAAAGACCCTTCTTTATCTTTACCTTTTGTTTTACACAATTTCTGTAATTATCATTTCCCAGTGTTACTCTATGACAGTAATTTTTAAGACACTACCTTAACACCATCACAGGAGTGGCTGTTTGACTGTGGCAGCTCCTCACGCTGTGTTTAGCTACTCCATACTTACGTAGTGTGTTTCAGCACACTTGTGATTACCCATTGTGTGTCTTGAGTGCACCTCAAAGCAAGAGAAAGTATTTGATGACAGCTAAGGAGACAGGTGTGTGGGGGGAGTGTAGTCATGGCCAACCTCAGCATGGGACATTTCCTAAACTCGCCCAGAGCAGGTGTGGTGGTGTGGGCGGTCACGCGGGGTGGATCTCCGTCTAAATTGCGTTTACTGATAGTCGCTGAGGAGACACTGTGTGGGAAATAAGTGTGTGTAACCATAAAGTGCATATACTCATTTGAACCAACATAAGAGGAATAGCAGTGAACATTAAATAGAAAAAAATATGGACTATAGTGTAAATTCTAGAGTGCCGGTGGAGTAACGGTTACTGTGGGAATAGGCCTGGCAGGCCAGCGAATTATTGCCATATTCATTCAAAATAGGAGGGGGAAATTAACAAACAGATATTGAACTTACTAAATAATATAGCGAGTGGCAAGGATATATATGTGCAGTGACACAGTGAACTAAATCTGTAGTAAGAGAAATAGTAATAAATCCCCAGTTTAGCTTAAAATATATGGTGTAGCATATGGAAATATACTACAAGGATTGGGACTAGTGAACTACTGCCAGAGGTCCTGAGAAGCGGAAATAACAGACAAGTAACTACTATAGTAATAAGTAACAGAAACAAGTGATGGTAGCACTGATGTGCAGGGAATCATAGTATACATAAATGAAGTATACAGTCCATGTGAAGTGTCTTTCTCGTTGCCACTACTAAGCATGAAATAAATTTTTGTCATGGAAGTGTAAGGGGAGGCCTAAGTATCGTGTGGAAAATAATGCAATGACCCCAGTTTAGTGCAGTGAA